>JAOEHX010037189.1:0-11987 GCA_025448015.1 Bolborhynchus lineola
CAAATATATTAAGAATGAATATCATTAATAATAATACACTTAAAAGAGCAGGGTCTAGAATTTTCTCATAAATATGTGTTACATGAATTAGAGGTGTTTATCTGCGTAATTTTAAGGTTAATGCAAAATATCTTGTACCACTCATTGCTGTAGGAGAGCACTCAGTTCTACATTCTGAGCTCACTAATGAATTAAGTAGATATTATAGAACCAATTAGTTTGGAAAAGACCTTCAAGATCAAGTTCAACGTTACCCCAGGGCTGCCAAGTCCACCACTAAACTATACCACTGAGGGCCTCACCGACATGTTTTTTGAGCACTTCCAGAGAGAATGACTCCACCACTTCCCTGGCCAGGCTATTCCAATGCCTCATCACCCTCTCTGTGAAGAAATTTTTCCTAATATCCAATCTAAACCTGCCCTGGCACAACCTGAGGTCATTACCTCTTGTCCTAGCACTTGTTGTGTGGGAGAAAAGACCAACCTCCACATTGCTCCATCCTTCTTTCAGGTACTTGTAGAGAGCGATATGGTCCCCCCTGAGCCTTCTCTTCTCCAGACTGAAAAAACCCAGTTCCCTCAGCCACTCCTGATAAGACTCGTGCTCCAGACCCTTCATCAGCTTCGTTGCCCTTCTCTTGACCTGCTCCAGTATCTCAATATCTCTCAGTAACTCAATATACACTTGGCTGTATCAGAGGCAGTACAAATTTCTGCAAAACAAATCTCTGCTGAGTTATTATCACCCTCATTTTATGGGGGAAAAAAACCCAACTGTGTAAAGCGAAGCTCCAGAGGAGGTCGAATATTTATTTATTTTTTCCCTTTCTTCTCCTGTGGTGAGGTTAAGTTGTTGGTCCCATACAGACAGAGGATTTACCAGCCTCTCAGCTTTCTTTGGGTCACTCAGTATTTACCACTGCTGGTCCATCTACTGCCACAAGGTGGATCTTCACTGCTAATGGCTGGCCCTCAGGCCACCATCTCCCACAAGAGCCTGCACCCATCCGTGAGTACCAGGTAGCTGGTTGATCAGTACCAGTAGCTGATTGCCCAGCATTGGTCCAGCCTAGCCATTCCCTGCGCAGGCCGTGCATGCCATGGGGACAGAGCATTCAGCAGCTTGGAGATGGTGGTTCTTGAGTCACAGGTAGCTGTGTAGTGAGGAAAGCCTGACCTCTACAGCTCAGTCATAGATTTTCCTTTATTTCCACGCTGTTGCAAGGGTGAAAAGCTGATGGAGAAAACTGGATTTCTTTTTCTACACCCAGGAAGGCACTGTAAGCCAGGGCTTCTTCCCCTCCTTCCCTTCACTGTGCAGCTCCAGGGTCGGAGCACCTCAGGGCACCAGGCTCACATTTTCCACCAGCGTTGACCCCAGGTCTGGTCCTGGTGCTACCACCCACCATGACTGTGATATGGGGAGGGCAAACAAGAACTTTCAGTCGGCAAACAGCGCGTGATAGCAGTTTGCTTACACACCCTTTGTCGCACTTGATATAGATTATGTGCCAGGACGTCTCTCATGGACTTCATTTCTGCGTGGGAGAGCCTACACACACGCCGATTTCTACTGTTCCTATAAATAAAAGAGAAGTTAAATATTATATTAGTGAGCTGATTAAACACTATTCCCCTGAAATGATTCATGATCTATTTTTGGTACTGGAACATAAGACCCTCCAGCCTCTTTGTGACTAGTGACACCACAAAATTATTCAAAGATTAATAAAAAATGCCATATTTTGCTCTTTCCTGGGTTTTATCAATATACTGGGTAGTCAGAATGGGCCTTAAGACTTCATACAGCTGGTAGTAGAGACTATTTTTTTTTTCTCAAAGCACCATAAGGAAGTTTGTATTTAAAGATTAGACTGGGCAACAACCAGTAGTGCGTTCAGGAAGGCATTGCAAGTTTCATCCTCTGTTTGAATACATTCTTCAGCATAGGCTAGCAATCTGGGCCCACATACCGACTGGTTTTAACTGCTTTGAGAGAGCGCAATGGATTCTGAAGAACTAAAACCTGTGCTGATGAAAGAGCCCAAGACACTCACCCTGTGGTGAGGAGAACACATAGGGTTTCCTTGCTACTGAGCCTGACTGCATTTAAAATGAAAGAACTACCTAAAAGATAGTCATCTTTGTATTTTTAACAAACTCTGGCAAGAAGCTAAAGTCACTTGTAGCTGCCTGGCTTTTTCATTTGCAAAACAATGGAGGAGGGCTACTGTGAAATGTAAACTGGTTTTGCTAAATAGGTTGATATGTGCGAGAGTAGCATACAGCTCAATTCCCAAGAAAACAAAGGGAAGTAGATAGTGATCATTCAGAATGAATCAGTCTGTGTTCCTCTTGTTTCTGTGTTTTGTTGTTTTGTTGTTTTTTTTTTTTTTTTTCCTTTCTCCATTTGCTTTCTTGACTTCTTTTTTTTTTAAATGAAATTTCAAATCTTTGTTCTCAGCTAAGTGCTGTGCAATCAAAGGATGGATTATGATCAATGTACAGTATTGTCAAAGCTTTGTGTGCATTTATTTTTTGCTATCTCTACAATAAATTAAAGACTTTTAACAGAAATTGAAACAAAGGAAGACAGATTCAAGCTAAATGGAGATTATGCTGCAAACACAGGAAAAAGGTTGGGATTTGAAATTACTGCTAGTTTAACAGGATTACCACTGGTTTTGTGCTACTGATGAGCCAAAGTGAGCAAATAAGGGTCACTTTCTGGATTTGACCATAAAACTTATCTTGGTCCTAAGGAATCCTTCCCAACAAATGTTTAGTTGGCATTCATCAATTCTCAACAGCACAACAAAGTTAGGTATTTACCAGCAGGAAAGAAAGCCCATCACCACCACCCAATTCTAGGCCAGCTGCTTGGGTTGGTTGGTTGGTTGGTTGGGTTTTCACTTGCTTTCAGCTCTCAGGAATAACACTGAGAAGATCCAAGGATACCACCAAGTTTCCAGGTTTAGGTGTAATGCACCTTTATTCCACACTGGGTCTGGTGTGTTGTAGGCTGTGGTACAGTCCATGTATGCTACTCTCCACAGCAAGGAAATCAGTCTTTTTGGACAAGAGAGATGCAAGGTACACCTGGGAAAGCGAAGACAGACTCAGTCCCTGGGGACTAACGGCAATCTAGCCTGTCAGTGAGTAGTTGTCTATAAAATGCAGGCTTTGTTCATTTGTGTAATGCAAATTGAACTGACATAGTTGATGCAAGCAGCTTTGACATCATACAGATTGTCTTTCTGGTCCACTCTTCAGTGAAATCTCCACAGGGTCTTTATACCTTACAGTTGGGAATAAATGGGGGAAAGCAGTGAAGTAGGGGAAAGCAGAACTCCACTAGAAAGACATCAGGTCATCTCTTTACCTTTCCAGTTAGATACCTGACCCTCCATATGCCAGCACAGAAGTGGCCTCTTCTGTCATTTAAAGGCTCATAATTTTGTTCTTAAAGTGACTTAAAAAGAATAAATAAAATTCCCTGAATTTCAGCTGAACTGGGATAGCAAGGGAATGAACAGTAGGAAGATAGTTTGTATTGTTCTGAAGCATAAATTGAAAACATGTACTATTCTCATGGAATTAAGTATTAACCTACAATACATAGGTGCAAGGAACAGATTGCTTTTGCATTTCACAGTATGCATTTAAAGAGAACTTCAAAAAAAAAAAGCCCCAAACGGGTTTGGGAGATTACCAAATCCGTCAAGCAATCCTCATTGAAACAATTTCCTTGTTCTTATTGAAACTTCCTGCATGCTACAAAAAACACAGTACAGGAAACGTATTTGTGAAGTAAATAGTGAAATTATAGTATGCCATGAAAGCTGACTGTCTCTCTGTAATGAGTACCATGGCAGTATCTCTTCTTCACATCTGTAGACGGCTGACTCATGGAGGAAACAAAAGGCCTTCCACAAACCTTGTAAGATTATTTTGTATGTATTATACAAAAAATCTGGAACTTTGTGAAGTCTCCACCAAGCTTCACTAGTCCTGTGAAGGAAGTAATACTCATAGAGCAGGCCTTACACAACTGTATCACCACAAATGACAACATGGCACTTGCTTTTGACCTGCACTGTATTTACTTCCTAAGATTTACTCTTGCCAAAGTCAGTATTGCAGCAATATGAAGCCAACAGTAAATAAGCTAAGCATCAAGCCATCACTCTGTGTAATGGGCATATTTTCTCAAAAAAACAGCTGTACAAACAGTTTGGATAATATCTGTTCAGCACTGCTCTTGCAATTTCTATCTTTATTTCTAAGGCTTATATTCTACAAAATAGCAAAATGCTCTGTTTTCATTCAAATGTGAGTTCTTTATTGCACAGTCCATGGGCAAATTTCTCCACTGGAAACACTGCATATTGGACAGTTTCTCCACTTGCAGGAATTACACCAGCATGAATGCAATTTCTGAGAATATTTCTAATTCACAGAGATGGAGATCGACTTCGATCGTTATAGAGCATTTCCCCTCATGTGCCTAAAGGCTGCAGAACTGATCAAAAGTGCTAGTGAGAGTACTACTCTGTGAGAGAGAGTGCCAGAGAGCACTACTCTGGCACTGCAAATATTGTTTTATATGCTATACATTGGAATTTGATTTCAAATCTCCACTTGCTTACAGCTAGATTTTTGTATCCTCCCTGAAGTCAGAGACTTTAGGTACAAGCTGTTTCAATGATAACTATCAAACAATTTACAAACTCACTTAGAAACCTTTTAGTCTCAAGCAGATTCACTGAATGGGTCAGGGAGAATGAAAATAACTGCTGCACTGGCTCAGACCAAAGATCAACAGCTAGCTCACTACCCTGTCTCTTCTAGTGCTCAAACCTATCAATGAACAGAGCTGGCAAAACATATTTTCCTAGAACACTCTCACAGCCTCAAAGAATCATGTTTCTGTGCACACAGGCTACACTTATTTTTTTGAAGTTGACCATTCATTTTTAAAAAGTCTGCCTCAGTAGGAAAATCTGTGCATCAGAGGCTGATGCACAGTAAAGTGCAATTACAGCCAGAGTAGAGATAGCAAAAATTAGCCCATCATTATCAGCTGTTTATCATAGAATATTTTTCAATCTAAATTCTGAGCTCAGGAGAGAATTTCTGAACTATACTGAAGCATTTTGTCTAATTTTCTCTTTCACTCATGAAAATAAGAGAAATATGGTTTGATTGCCATAGATTGTCTACCGAGCTTGCACATTTAGTCTTGGCTCAGAATAGTTAAGGGAATACAGCAGACAGAAAGGAGCCTGTCAGACAAGCAATCTTTTTAATATCAATTTTTCAGCAAAGAACATCTGTTAGATGCCAAGTTTTAATCTGCAGGGACATCTTCAACAAGATCAGGTTGCTCAGAACCCTAACCAGCCTGACCTTGGATGTTTCCAAGGATGGTGCATCTACCACATCTCTAGGCAATCTGCCCCAGTGTTTCACCACCCTAAAAAAAATTTCTTCCTTATATCTAGTCAAAATCTACCTTCCTTGAGTTTAAAACTATTACCTCTTGCCCTATCGCTACATGGCCTATTAAATCTCTGTTATCTCTGTTCCCATCTTCCTTATAATCTTGCTTTAGGTATTGGAAGGCTACAGTCAGGTCTTCCCAGAGCCTTCGCTTCTCCAGGCTGAATAATCCAAACTCTCTCAATCTTTCCTCATAGAAGAGGTGCTCCATCTCTCTGATAATTTTTGTGGATGTTCTCCAACAGGTCAATGTATTTCCTGTAATGGGTGCCCCAAAGCTGAACACAGTACTCCAAGTAGGGTCTCATCAGAGCAGAGTAGAAGGGCAGAATCACCTACCTTGACCTACTGATCATGCTTCTCTTGATGCAGCCTAGGATATGTATGGTTGACTTTATGGATTGCGAGCTTATGTTGCTGGCTACATGTCCAGCTTTTAATCCACTAGTACCCCCAAGTCTTTCTCTTCAGGGCTATCCTCAGGATTTAATTGGACGAATTTTGCAAGGAAGCACCAAAATAGGACAAGACCATTTAAAGGTCTGCAGACTGAAGTAGCAATAATTTCAAATGTTACAAGGCAATCTGCTTTTAGCAAAAATCAGTGATAGGGATAACGCAGTTGGGACCTGGCTCCAAGCTCTCCTGCAGGTCCCTCATCACCTAGCACTGGTGAGCAAAACCCACTGGCCAGCTCAGTGACAAATACAGCCACCTTGAACCACTGCTGTGATGTAAAGCAGCCAGAACACCTTCTGCACCTGACTCATGATTCCTCTTCAGAACTGCCTATCATTAAAAAGAAACAGAAAAAATGTCCCTGGTTTTAATTTTCACTCTGCAAATAAAAAGCCAAAGTGCAAATATGATGAGCACCAAATTGCCAGCACAAAACAGCAACTTTTCTATTCACAACTATCTTTTTTTTCTTTCCCACACATATTTCTATTAAAGTCATAAAATCTCTTTGGTATTTCCTTATTTTTGATCCCATCCCTCCTGCACCTACACTAAAAAGGGGTGAGCAAGTCAGCACTCACTGTGAAGAAGCTGCAGGTGTTTCTGAAAGTTTCATGCTACTCTCAGCCATCTCAATGGCCAGTTTTATCTCCATCTTTTTGTACAACAACACAATGCTGGATTTGGGTTGGTGTTCCCGAATTAAGATTTTCTTCAAATACTTATTATCAATCTTCTTAAATCTGCAAAAGAGATAGATATTAAGGTCAAAGTGCAAAAAAAAAATGAAATGTGGAGCTTTTTTTTTTGAAGTACAAGCTGACCTTCATTCAAATGCACACATATATAATTCAGTGGTGGAAACTGAATCCAAATTGGAGGCACCTGTGGTCTCCTGAAGGCCTAGTGAGTGGAGACCTTTAGAGGGACATTTGGCATGTTCTGCTGGTTCACAGAGATTGCAAAGCCCACCAGACAAAAGAAGAGAAACAAGCTGCAATCAGAGCAAAAAGAGGCTGGGTGTGTGTTTGCATGTAACACCACCACATTTGTTGGAAAAGAATATGGCCAGTCTCCTCGTTTTTGTACAAATGTTGTATTCTAGTGGGGCATAACAGCAGCAGCTGCTCTTACAGTAATCCTGGCCTATTCAGCCAGCCACCAATGAGGCTTTAAATGGCCTAGCAGTTACAGTAGTTTGGGTCCATTATGTTGCTGATAATTTTGTATGCTGACAATTAAAGCAGAGAAAATACATTTCTTTGTGTTCTGAATAACAGAGAGATTGAATGGGCCACATAATACTATGTTCTTGCATGCTGCAGATTGTAAAATATCACTAATGTGTGGTAAAATTTGAATGTGAATGTGTTGTGTGTGGCTTTGGAACAGGTATGTGCTTTCAGGAAGGCATTTAGTAGAACAACAGCGAATCATCTTATACGTTTCTTTCAAAGCTACAGTTTACCACAGCAAGGTAATGTGGTCCACAGTGCTAGGAAAAGCACTAGAGAATTTATATATTTTTTTCTTAACAAAGGCTAGTTTTTTACATAATAGCAGCGATAGGTACACAAATGTTTGCATTGGGATTTCTGTTCCTTTTTATGTTTTTCTGTGTTACAGAAAGCCTCCTGGAGTGTCATCACTTAAGTAATTAATTCTGATATGCATATGCTAACCATCTTTAAAATTGAGTAGAAACATCTAGGGAATTACCTTTTAATACAATCTTCTTTCATTAAATGCCTTCACACACAGTGTTTTTTTGGAATCTGTCCCTGAACTGAAATTCTATTTTTATGGCTAGTTTAGACAAATAGCTGTTGGGTAGATGTGAGATAAGGGGATAACATTTTCTCAGAGATGTGAGTAAATGCAGCTATTCTGATGGAATTACTGTTCCGACTGGGATTTCTTTATCTTATAGACTGCACAGGCAGTGGTGTGTTCCCAGCAGATGTCCTAAAGTTCAACCTGTACTGTGAGAGACAAAAGGACGTTTTAGCTCCTGGGTCCAGGTATGTGCCGTAGCACATTACATCTTTACTCCTCAATGGGGTAAGAATCAGATGCAAATCAGCTACCTTCTTCCTGCTCTTAATTCTTGACTTCTATAGGGAGAAACCCGGTATTGAAAGGAGTCCCAACAGACCCCTCTGCTGATTACTGGGGTCCAATGCTGAGCTGAAAGGTGAGACAGAGGAATCCAGCACAGAAGTCTAGGCATAACCAAGATAACTAGGGATAACTTTTAGCCTACAACATCATAATAAGATATTTGTGGGAAAAGAAGATTAGTGTCTCCCCACACTTCCCTTCACATGCTACAGTGACAACGAACATGTTCACAGTGCTTCCTTAAGGAAAAGGGAACAGCAGCTCAGAGCAGCAGGCCCATCACTTCTGGGCAGCATCTGGAAGAGCCGCAAATCTTTGCAAAATCATTTCATCCTGTTTGCAGAAAATACAAGGCAGGTCCTGTGTTTCTGAATTAAGAGTAGCTTGAGAGTACCTGCTTACACTACTGGAGATCTAAATTAAACCATTCCCTGCAGTACTTATTTTAAGTATTACTGAATGTGAAGACTTGTAAGGACAGGTAACTATTGTTGAATCTGTACTCACTAAGACAGGACTATATTTGCTGTAGAAGCTTACAGCAAAAGTCAGCGAAGGACTGACACCTTATGTAGCTTCTGTTCTAAATCCAGACGTGAAGGAGTACTGCCATGCTCAGATCTCAGATCTCAGATTTAGGCCAAAGCTATCTGCACAGGCTGAGGTGTGCAGCATGAGTTTCCACGCTATGTTTTTCTTTCAGAAGGCTTATTTTCTGCTTATTTGTGATGAAGTAATTTAGCAGACAATATATGAGTAATGCACTCCCAAGAGATAATGATCATTCAGTTCACTTTTAAAAAGAGATATTGCATGTGTCCTCAATATTTTCATGCTGTTTTAGCTTTATGGGGACAAGATTGATTTCCTATTCTATTCACCTATTGTATTTTACATTATAGACATGTTATTTTATTATAGTAGGCTGCAATAAGAGATGCTTACTTATCTCTCAGCTGGTAGTGACTCCAGTGTCCACATATGTCTTCAATACCAGCCTTCAAATGATCCATCAACTAGAGAAACAAACACGGAAAAATTTTAAGTGGCTATTACAGTAAAATAATGTTACCACAAATATGTAATTGTTGACAGGATTTGAGATTTTTTTTATTGGAGGCTATGAGTTAATTCTGAAAGCATCTTCATTTCTCTAGAAATCAAGGCAAAGATACCACTGTGGCAGCTCCTATGCTTGGCTGCAGGGGCAATATTTGGATGGAGGCAAGCCTGTCAATCTGCTATTATCTCACCATTACCCAGCAACGTATAGGCCTAAAAAAAGGAACACGATACTGCGTATCCAAATTGCCTGGTCCTCTGTTTTTACTGAGACCAAAACCTAAATTGTTGGTTCTGTCATTCCAGTTTCTCTGCTGCATGTGTGATTTCCCTGAGAGGTGCACAGGGCCAGGTACCCCACACCTTAACTTTTGCCTAGACTGACAAGTCCTCTGAGGCTTTTGAAAATTGTCATGAGACTCAGAAGTTCATCACAGGTAACTACCAGGATTTTCAGCCATCTTTTGTGTGCTTCTAACATTACAGACAGACAGAAATATGGTGAATGCTTACACACATATTGTTACAAGGGGTGCTATTAAATATAAATTCATTCTAAGGTTAAGTGTAAGGGTTGAAATAATAAGAATTAAACATACTTCAAATTCAAATCAGTTGAGATGCTCTAATTCTAATGTCTCTGCATGTGCTTAATTTTAAGCACAGTGTGCCTGTTAATTTCAAATATATTCCCTATTGTGAAAATGAAAGCATGTACATATATTCTGTGCACTGTTGTTCAGTCTGTTTAAGTAGGTTTCTGTAATTTTTTATAATGTTAGAGAGCTAAAGTAAATATTGAGAGGGGAAAAGACCATTACTCAGAATAACTTGAAACTAAATTTGCAGACAAATGTTTTAACTCATTTTAGTTCAATAAAACTTGATTAAAGCCTTTTAAGAGGTCAATGTGTATCTAAAAACAGTCAAAAGATGGCAAAAGAGGTGTATGACAAATCTAGCTGGGAAGGATGATGAGTGCATTTTGTAAATGTGGCCTTTATGTTTCTGTCATGGTCACAAGTGTCAAGAAGTAAGGGTCCTGCTACACCATGACACTTGTGGTATAATAGTAAAATATGATTGTTACTATGGATATGATACTATATGGATATATGGAAATATAGTTTAGAATATTATGCCTAGGATTTCCTCCAAATACTGTTAAAAGCATTCAGTCTCCAAGTTCACTGAATGACAGGGCTACCAAATGCCTTCATCTGGCCAGCTCTTTTGGAACACCCTTTCTCTTCTTTTCAGGATACCAGCTACTGATATAGAGGACTTACTCGCACATGAATCTCTTCATTGATAGACTCCTTTTTGTTGGTCTTTTTCACATTTAGATACCTGAGCAATGGTCCAATTGTGACTCCCTGCATTTGGAACAATGAGTTAAAATGTTAATTGCCTTTTAGAAAAAAAAACCCAACAGAATGCAAGCAGAAATATTTCATTTTAATAAATTCAGAAAGCTGTGTATTAGACATATTAATTCCATGGAGTGCTACAAAATAGGTTTAAAACATAAAAAATTTAAAAAAAAAATTGTGCACCAGTGCTTCTGTAACCAAGATTGCATTTATTGACATGTTTTAACTCCTTGCCAACCTTCAAAACAGCACTCACTTGAAAGAAAACATTGTGAGGTTCTTACAGTCTTGAAATCTTACTTCAGCATGTGCAGAATTAAATAGTTTGGGTGGGTTTTTTTAACTTCAAAATTATTTTGAGCTCTTTCCAATTCTTTACTGCACTGCTACTGAATAGCATTTTGAAAGGGAAAACAGAAACACATTTTTTTTCTGAAACATTCTGTTGGAACCTAAGTGCCTAACCACAAGTGCATAGTGCCTCATTGGCAACCCTACATTATCTGAGATTTTGGTACAGGAAATAAAGAACATGGAATGCAAGATGTCCATAAGATCCAATTCTTCCAGATGTAGCCAGGTAAGTCAAGTGGAACATCCCAAACATCTTAAATAGCCAGCTATTCTTAGAAATCTGAAATATTCACTTCATTTTTCTCTAATAGTCTTTTACAAACGTTTTTTTAAATGTTCTTATTTGGTCACCAAGATGAATGAAGATAAAAGTAAAAAATTCAAAATCCTTCATAGAACAAACATATCGTTTTCTGTTCAGTTTGAGGTACACCACATAGAGAATGATTCTGTGCTGAAGTGTGAAGGTAAAATGCTTCTTTATTTGGAAGCATTAGCAAACACATCTGGAGTGAACGTAAGAGATTTTGAACACAAAATACTCCTTTCCTTGAATATTTTAAAAGACACAGGTTTTCAGTGCCAACTTTCTGAAAAAGTTATTTAATAATAACTAGAAAGCCCTGAAAGGGTAATTATACATTGCAGTTCTAAATCTGGCCATAAAATACAATAGCTTGTCCTAATTTAAGAAGAAATTCAATGCAATCTTCACTATGAAGCTACAGTCACCTCTATCACACAAAAGCAATGTATTAAGAAATACACTTACTTGGATGAACACAGTGAAATATATAACTACAAGAGTAGCGGTAATGAACAACTTTTTTCTTGGGAAGAGATTCGCTGGAAGTAAGAATGCAAGAGAGAAGCTGCTGGCTCCTCGAAGTCCACTGTAGGAAATAATGAGTTGATCTTTGAAGGTGAAGGGATATGTTCGGAACTTGTTGCTGATGTAGAAGAGAGCAAATACACCTAGGAAGAGTAAAAAACCCCAAAACTATTATTAACCAAGGTGAAAAGGAAAATACTTGAAGCAAAACAACATCTGGGCTCACACAGCTGTTGGCAGTCTTTGCAGTTTTGGGTTCTTATGGCTTCTCTTTGCCCAACT
>JAOEHX010037194.1:4453-15049 GCA_025448015.1 Bolborhynchus lineola
CACCCTCTGAGGAAGGAATTGTTCCTAATCTCCAGTCTAAAGCTCCCCTGGCACAGCTTAAGGCTTTTTCCTCTTGTCCTATCACTTGTTCCTTGGGAAAAGAGACCATCGCCTCCTGGCTCCACCCTCCTTTCAGGTACTTGTAGACAGTGATAAGGTTCCCCTGAGCCTTCTCTTCTCCTGACTAAACCCTCCCAGTTTCCTCAGCCATTCCTCATGAGACTTGTGTTCCAGGCCTTTCACCAGCTTCGTTGCCCTTCTCTGTTCCTGCTCCAGCACGTCAGTGTCTCTGCTATACAGAGGGACCCAGAACTGAACACAGGATTTGAGGTAACCAGTTTAACTTCCCCTTTTGCAAGGTGAAGTCTTACATGGTGAGTCAAGTTTGCACAGTACATATTCCTACTAAATCCACAGGCATTTGAAGATGCCCTATGAAAGTGTCACTGGAACATGAACATATAAACCAGGAAAATGCTTGAAATTGCCTTGCCTCATTTTTATTTTCTTCTTTTTGCCGTCACCATCATCACTCACAATAATAGTGCAGTGAATTTGCTGTTTTCTCAGCACAGCTGGAGAAGTCATCTTACTTTTGTCTTGTACCATCCCTTTCCAGATACTCTGCATGCAGTTATTTGTCATGAACAAATAAATTAATCTCAACTATTTATGAATACTCAGACTGCTTTCAATGAGAGGTGGCACCTTCAGATCCTGTGCATTCAGCAGCAGGAGAACAGGAAAATATTCCTATTATTGAACTCTGTGCACTGTCTTGCTTGGAGGTATTTATTTTAATAAACACAAGGTCATTATGCTGGCATGAAGACACCACAGGTTCTCCTTGAGCGTTATTCTCTGATTGCACATTATCCATCTTGCTTTTGTATCTCTGGCTGAATTTTGTCAGCCTCAACTGGGCAGCTCCTGTTAAAATTAGAGAAACCTCAAGAGAGGCTAATCTCATAAAGAGAGGACTGTAATTCTGGGAAGGTGGCAGATATTTCCACATGCAGTAGCAGGTCGACCATCTCCGTGCTGCTTGCACTTTCAAAACCTCTCACATCATAGTAAGCTACGAGACTAGCATCTATGTCTGCGTATTAAGGCTGCTGCTGTTTTATTCACCTTTTTTATTGTGTATGAAAATAGAACGTAGCAATGGAGGTCTTAGTCATTAAGGAGCATTTTTAAAAGCCAGAAATGTGATATTATTTTTGTGATTGAATCTAGAATGAACAATTACATACTCTGTTACACACCTCTATTTCATTAGACTAATTATATCATCAAACCAGCCAAGGCAACTGATTTTTATGGATGTTTCAGTCCACTGTTTCTGCCAGAAAGCACCGACTTGTCATAGTGCAGAACAAAAGCAATACGATGACAAATCACACATGGCCCTAAAAAAAATACATCTTGTGAAAAAAGTCACTGTACCTCCAGTGAGAACGGTCTCATTGTTATTTCTTTTCTATGCCAATGAACAGAGAACTAAATGTTCTTAGAAATATCTTAGAGGGATGCTGCATCCTTTGTCAGTGACGAAACCAGCAAATAGTGTTATGAAAAGGAAAGAAAACAAAAAGATCATTGAGTGTGAAGGCAAAACAAAAACCAACCAACCAAACAAAAAAAAACAAATTAAATTCTCAAGCCTTTAATTCCATTAACACATAATTTATTAGAGATTGAGCTTTTTCTGAATCTAAATATAAAGACCACAAACTATCATTACATATGTCAGAAAATAGAAAGGAAACCTTGCTGGAATTCTGTTGACCTAACAGACACAGGCAGTAACTGCATTTATCTGTGTATTGGACACCAGCACAGTAGTGCTGTTTGGTAAATAACAACGTACAGGAAGAATATGTGGGTGGGGGAGTCTTTTATATCATTCTAACCCAAGGAAAGTGTGGAAAAGAAATTATTTCAAGCTGAAAATACCCTATAAGGAAACATATGTTTCCCTTCCTGTTTATTTTCACTTACTAGCACAGAGATTTAAAAGAACTGATAGAAAAGGATTAATTATTTTCCTTTTAATTATTTTTTTTTTCATTTTTTAAAGACAATTACTAATCAGAGTATTTTTTCTGAAGCCAAGATGAAGCTTCTAGTGTTCATAGCAAACACACAGACCTTAAAAACTTGCTCTATGACTTACTGTTGCATTTGGGAAATCATGTATCCACTGTCTGACTCTTTTCTCAGGCTTAGAAAATAGCAAAAACCTTCTCAATATTCACGATAATATATATGAATGGAAATACATTTATGATTTCTTCAAAAAATGGCCAAAAATTTGGCTGCTGCCAAAAGTGATTAATCTTCCTGCTAACTCTGTCATTTAGAACAAAACTTGTCGTTCAAAAAACATTTTTAATTACCATTCACTTTGAGACCGTTAACCTCTATGGTAATGCATTATGTTTTCTTTGTTAGCAATGATGTGCACAGTATCTGGTTCCTTAAACATTTTCTGTCTCTTTATTGTTCTCAAGGTAAATAACTCATTCTGTACTTTGTGTGAAGACAGGCAATCAAGCTCTTAATTTCAAGTCCCATCGTTTTTCCTATACACACTATTCAAAAACTGGGACCTCTATGCCCAGAAGATTTGATGAGAATGGACAATTCAGTCACAGAAAGAATTTGCAGATCTTCATGCTGAAATGATTCTTATACAAACAGGTTTCAGTGCATTCCTTTCAATACTGAGCATGACCATATAACTATCCCTGCTGGAATACTTTGCAGTGCCCAAAACATCATGCAGAGCAAATTCAAGCCTGTGTCATGTTTGCCATCAACTCTTACTTCCACTTGGCACCACTGGTACACTGATTCAGGTCCCTTTCTATGCTTAAAGCACCCTAGATGTACTCTTAGTAACCCCAACCACACAGGTTACTTCAGTTTGCCTTCTGAAAAGCCTCTTTATCTGTGCTCTGAGTTTTCCTCATTCTATTTCTGATAATATGCATTATTAATCATCTCTTCTGACTCACTCTTATACCACATGAAAAGCACAACTGTTTTACCTTTCTGTGCCAATTTTTCAAGCACTCCATCGCTCCGCTACATATTATGCACATCCAGAGGCATACAATCCTTTTTTGTCCTTGCAGTTCCCACAGGTGACTAAATTGTTTCCTAAAATTAATGCTAGAAGACATAATTAAATAATAATAAGAAGAAGAATTATAACAAAGATGAGGAAGTGCTGATGTTAAAGCTCAGGTTTTAGGTGCAAACCTCTCTCTTCCTTGATTTGCTATAGGCTTTACTACAGATCATCACTACGCAGATGTTGATCCTGTCTGGAAACAGATAATCTGTCTTGCTGACATGCTGCTTGGCATCTGAAACTTCCACAGATGTATTAGTCCTTCAGCAAGGAAATGTCCTACTTTGAGTTCAGATTATTATTGGTGAGGAGGGAAGGAAGAAAGGAGTATGTATTATTAACTCTTCATCAACTGGTGTGCTACAAAAAGACAAATCAGAAACTTCTAAAAATAATTAGGATTTTAAATCAGAATGAAATATTAAACTATTCAATGCTGGTTCTTATAAACTGCTCAGGAAAACACTGTAAATGATTTTTTTTTTTAAATGCATTAATAATCTATTAAAGTTACTTAATATTTGCAAAACAGAGAAAAAGAGTTTGCTTAATGTTTAGACCACAAGCTTCAAATCTGTGGTTCAAATCCAACAGTGGCATTGTTGAAGTGCAGAAAAAGGAGTGTAATACCTTCTTTTGTCTATGCTCTTATTGTATAGTATCACTCAGTCTTAACTAATGTCCATGCTTAGTCACTGATACCATGCCTGTGATTTGCACAGATTTGCCCTAGGGATTAATTTAACCAAATTTGGAAAAGACTTTAGTATCATCAAGCACGAGGTATTGCATAAAGGGAGGGAGGGGGGCACCTATTGTTTAATTCAAGATAGAGATTTAATAAAGAAATCCTCTCAGTAATCACATATTCCTGAATACTGCTGTGCATTTTCATTTAATAGCTCCAAAAGAAGTAATTATTAAGTAGCTACCTCAGTGTTTTGGAAAACACAACATGCAGTTATTTTGTGATTGCATGTTCTTTTTTTCATATTAACCTTGTCATTTCAAGAGGCCTTAAAACATAATGAAAAGATCAGAAAACCTGTGATTAAGCTGAAGAGAGGCTTGTGCTTTCAAAATCTGGCATTCAGCTTCATCATTTAATAGCTCTTCAGAAAATTTTAGCTTAAGAGACATCTATTAGGAAGTATTTAATTAATCAGAAAAATGAACTGCTACAATTTTTTTATATAAAAGGTATGTTATCGCATTCAGGCATCAAGAACCACTTTTCTGGGGTTGCTTTATAAGCACACTGTAAATTGCAAAGTAATAAAAAAAATCAACATGAAGATATCCTGCCAGATGAAATATCAACCCATTCATAAATCCAAGAAAGCAACACTGGAGCAAACTGCCTGCTCTTCCCCTTCCTAGCTCTTCCAGAGCAGACAATTACTTGCAGACACAATACACACTGCCAGAAGTAACTCAAAATTAGGACTTTACTGAAAAATCTAGATGGCATTTACATGTGTGAGAGACTGATCTGAAATCAGATTCCATTGTCCACTGGCTCAAAGACTGGTAGAAGCTAAGATAAGACTCTTCTGTTCATTACCTCAAGGACTGGTGTGAGGAACTCCTGTCCATTATCCCAGTAATTGCTGCAGACACCTGTGTGTGTGCAGACATGTGCAATTGAAGAGCTGGCTGCAAGACCAAGGAAACCAGTCCACCAGGAACATGTGATAGGTGACATTCAGAGCAGAGGTATTCCCCCCAACTCTTTACAAAAGGGGAAAAGAACATCACCAAGAAGCAGATTGCCATGGAGCCATTGCCATGAGGATGACTCCAGAAGGACACCTCCATGAGGACACTCTCCACCAATGACTAATACGGACCCTGAGGGACACCCTCCGTGAGACATGGCCATGAGGACAACACCACGAGACACATTCCACGGGGTACCTTCAAGGGGACTCCAAAAGAACGCCTCCATGACACCCACTGCTGATGAACTGCTGGGGGGACACTGTTCTGATACTACGAGACTATAAACCCTGAAGAACTCCCACCACCAATGACAACGACAGCAGATCCTTGGGACACCAATGGATCCAGGGTGGTGACTCTCTCTCTCTGCACCATAAATTCTTGCTTCATTTTTTACCTTTTTTTCCAATCTGCCCTATCACTATCCCCTTTATTACAGTAATTTCCCTTTTTCACAATAACTGTCTTTTTGTAATTTGTAATAAACCTCATTTGTGTATTAATTTCACTCTTGGGATCATGAACTGAAACAGGGCCCAGCACTGGGCTTTTTCTCCAGTCAGACCCTTACAATATGCTCTTATAAACTTAAAGGCGATTTATCTTGCCATTCTAATCCATGCACTTTATCTAAGCTACATCTATTAATATGCAATCATAGTAAAGTCTGCACTAAAGTAGAACAAATATGCTCATTTTGAATGACACTGTCTAGGACATGAAAACAATCTAGCCAAAGAATATGGCATGGAGCTGGAATTCACTTCCCTTGTTCCCAGATGCACAACTTCTAAAGTCAGATCTACCCCAGGTGTCTCTACTGTAATCAAAAACCATATGGGCACCCAAAAAATGGTGGTTTCAACCCAGTGTGGTATTTTTTCATTAATTATTAGCAGTGCTGAAACATAAGGTTTTCAGCACCGAAGTACAGACCTTTGGAGAACAACCATAACCATTCTATGATTCTATTAAATACTATGAAGGTGGTGAGGCACTGGCACAGGTTTCCCAAAGAAGTGGCAAATTGTCTCTCCCTGCCAGTGTTCAAGGCGAGGCTGGGCAGAGTTTTGGGTGACATGGTCTACTCTGAAATGTCCCTGTCCATGGCAGTGGGTTGGAACTGGATGATCTTAAGGTCCTTTCCAGCACAAAAAAGTCTGTGATTCTATGATTAAATAAATTACTCCAACAACTTTGAACTGCAAGATACTAATGCATTAATGCATAATCTAAGTACCACACAACAATGTTTAAACATATTTCCTTAGCATCATCTGGAAAGCATTTTTTTTATAAGCAACAGCAGAATAATGATCTAAATTTCATTTTATTTGTAATAGACACAGACTGGTTTGAGTTGGAAGGGGTGTTAAAGCTCATCCAGTTACAATCCCCTGCCACAGCAGGGATGCCTTCTACTTGACCATGTTCCCCAAGGCTATGTCCAACCTGGCCTTGAACACCGCCTTGGATGGGGCAGACACAGCTTCTCTGGGCAACCTGTGCCAGAGCCTCACCACCCTCACAGTAAGGAACTTCTTCCTTATATCTACCCTGAACCTCCTCTGTTTAAGTTTAAACCCATCACCCCTTGTTCTACCGCTGCATTCCCTGATGAAGAGTCTATCGCCAGCATCCTTGTAGACCCCCTTCAGATACTGAAAGGCTGCTATGAGGTCTCCATGCAGCTTCTCTTCTCCAGGCTGAACAGCCCAAATTCATCTGGCAGGAGAGGCAGTAGAGTCAATGACTTCAGTGTTATTATCCTGTAAATGTTATGAAGCAACCCTCCTGCTATCAGTGATTTACCATTCCTGGTCCCTCCACATCTCTTTCAAAGTAATCATGTAGACCTCTTCAGACCCACAGAGCTGCTGTCAAAAGGTCTGTGGATTTCAGACAGACAGGCTGTTATCTACCTAAGACAAAGAAGAAAATTTTCTTGGGTATCAGTAATACCTTGTCCAGCATCCTAACCCTCAGAGAAACTCTCTTCAAAACAGCAGAAACATCAAGATTGTTCAATGAACCAATCAGCAAAGGATGAACACTACCAACATTTGGCAACTGCAGACAACTTGAATGAAAGGAGCTCAGATGGCTTTGAAGAAGGAACAAGTTCATTTCTGTCTACCTAAGCTTACTTATCAATAGCAAGGCATATAGGAGTGAGCAAGCCTACTGCAGATCCATCATTCATGTTTTCCCATTTCATTATAGACAGAAAATGCATTTACAATATGTCAAGCTGAAATAGCTCCTGCATAAGTCACAGAAGAAAACCCGCAAATAACAGCCAGGAGGAAATGCAAAATCATCTAAAACTGGTGAAGGGTTTGTTTCTCTCAGTCTCTGGAAAAGCTAAAAATGCCTCATTTTGCAGAAAACCAAGTAAACAAAAAGAACTGTATAAAATTATTTATTTCCTGATTATTGTTGAAAAGTAAAATCCCTCCATATTAGCTATCCAAGAGAATGACAGACATACAGTTTAACTGGCTATGTTCTAGAATATATCTGCTCTTTCTTTGCTTCCACACTTTAATTTTCTCTTGGATTATGATGATTATGATGTTTTACTTATACTGAAGACATTGAGGATGCATTAGATTAACAGATCCAGTCCTAATACTGTTTAATATATTTACTGGTTTTAGTGCAGGTCATCTTTTATTGTGTCTAGAGGCTGAGGCACATAAAGATTGTGTCTATATGGCCTATTAAAAAATACCCTGAAATTCTGCTTGCCTAGCTGACAAGGTTTGAATACCAATAAATTATCTTGCTACCCTCTAACTCCTTCTGATGGAGAATGAACAGCACGCTAGTATCCTTTTGGAATTCAGATGAGGCCAGGATGGACACAAATTCAGTCATCATGCCATTGCTGAAAACATGTTCTGCAGCCATCAGATGATAAAATCATAGAATCCTAGACTGATTTGGGTTGGAAAGGACCTTAAAGCTCACCCAGTTCTTACCTACTGTCATGGGCAGGGACACCCTCCACTAGACCAAGTTGCTCCAACCTGGCCTTGAACACTGTTAGGGATGGGGCAGCCACAGCTTCTCTGGGCAGCCTATGCCAGGGCCTCACTTTATTCCAATGCATTAAACAACCTTAACTCGAACAGTCAAATGGTAATTTCTGCTACTTGTCAGGAGGGTGTCTGCACCCATCCCTTCCTCATCACTCCCATACTTAAATGGAGTATATATGAAAACTTTTTCATTTCCTAGATGCAAGGTTTGTTATTGCTAAGCTCTTATTCTCCTTCCTGTTCAAAGTGAGTGGATCAGAGTAAGACAATAGCAGCACAACTGGAAAGAAAACAGATAGCGGTATATTTTTTTTTTTACACCCACACACAGCATTAATCGGGTGAGAAAACTACATCTCAGCAGAACACAAACCAAATGAAGAAACAGAATGACTTTCATGCAGAAAGAGAGTTGACAGCTTTTCTTCCACAAGGACTTGATCCCATGCTCAGTAAAAATGAAAATGCAAAGCACACAACCATTCTGCAGGGACGAAGCATTCTGAGTGATACTTGAAGTCACAAGAACTGGAAGTGGAAGAATAAATTAGGAAGATCAAGCAGTAGAGACCCATAAACTAGTAGCAACTGTCTAGGACACAGGGTCTCAGGCATCTGATGATGTCTTGGAGGTAGGGTGAAAGGATGGGGAAGAGCACACCTAGAACACACACCTACACATGAGCTAGGTTAAGACACAGGACACCACTTTCAGAAGTGTGTTGCAGTTCAGTGAGTGAATCACTTGCAATTCATCACTGTGAAAACTAATGAGTGGAGTAATATTTTAATATTTTTTGATTATTCTGAGGAATCACAGAAACACAGACTGGTTTAGGTTAGAACGGACCTTAAAGCTCATCCAGTTCTAACCCCCCACAATGGGCAGGGACTCCTTACACTAGAACATGCTGCCCAATGCTCTGTCCAACCTGGACTTAAACACTGCCAGAGATGGAGCATTTAGCACTTCCTTGGGCAACCTGTGCCAGTGCCTCACCACCCTCACAGTAAGGAACTTCTCCCTTAGAGCTACCCTGAGCCTCTGCTGTTTAAGTTTTAACCCATCACCCCTTGTCCTATCACTAGAGCCCCTTCTGAAAAGTCCCTCTCCAGCATCCTTGTAGGTGCCCTTCAGGCATTGGAAGTCACACAATTTTCCCTACATATCTTTTTTTATTTTTCCCTAATCTCAGCCACATTTGATCCACTATGAGTTTTATGAAATGAGAGAAAAATCAAGACTGAAACTGATGACAGATTTTAATATGGAATGTCCCATGTTCAGGGAAAAGCTAGTTAATACAAATTATGTATGCATCTGAGAACAGCATTTTCGTACAAGAACTGGTGAAAACTAACAAAAAGATTTTTCATCAGAAAATTCAGAATTTTGCAGGAACATGTTGTAGGCAGCATGTCACACAGAGCAATGTCAAGATTAATTACAACACATTCTCATTTATTTTGATAATGTTAAAATATTGATTTGATGAGATAAATATTGATCCTTAGTATCTCCTTCATTCTGCACTATGACATTAGAAATATTATTTGAACTATATACACTAAAAACCATCTCCTGGTGTCATGGGTTCAGTAGTAGCAGCAGTGTTCATGGGTTCATGGGTTCAGTAGTGGCTGGTGCAGTGTTGTGTTTTTGACTTTCGGCCGGGGAACAGTGCTGGTAACACTGATGTTATTAGTTGTTGCTAAGTAATGTTTACTCTGACCAAGGACTTCATGAGTCTCATGCTCTGCCAGGGAGGAGGGGAAGCTGGGGGGAAGCAGACACAGGACACCTGACCCAAACTAAACAAAGAGGCAATCCATACTACAGCACTTCATGAACAGTACAGAAACTGGAGGGAGGTTACCCAGAAGGGCTAGATCACTGCTCAGTCGGGCTGCGTATTGGTCAGCGGGTGCCGAGTGGCTGTATTCTCTTCCCTTCTTATTTCCCTTATCATTATTATTACTGGTGGCAACAGTAGTGGTTTGTGTTATACCTTAGTTACTGGACTGTTCTTATCTCAACCCATGGGAGTTACATTCTTTTGATTCTCCTCTCCATCCCTCTGGGAGCAGGGAGAGAAAGAGGGGGGAGTGACTGAGTGGCTGCATGGTTCTGAATTACTGGCTGGGCTTAAACGACAACTATTCTTTCACTAAGGGCTACTGCATGAACTATCGTTTCATTTGCTCAAAGGCTTGTTGTTGCTGAGGGTCCCATTTAAAATCACTCTTCTTCTGGGTCTCATGATAGAGAGGGCTTACAATCAAACTGTAATTCGGGATGCGTATTTTCCAGAACCCCACGACACCTAAGAAAGCTTGTCCTTCTTTCCCATGAGTTGGTGGAGACATTGATGTTATCCTGTTGATCACATCTGTGAGGATCTGGCAACATACATCTTGCCATTTTGTTCCCAAAAATTGAATCTCCTGTGCAGGTCCATTGACTTTACTCCATTTTATGGCAACACTGGCTTTCAGCAGGATTTGGATTATTTTCCTCCTTTTCTCAGACTTCTGCTGTATCACACCACATGATAATGTCGTCAATGTACTGCAGGTGTTCTGGAGCTTGCCCCTGTTCCAGTGCAGTCTGGATCAGTCCATGCGGATGGTAGAGCTGTGTTTCCATCTCTGGGGCAGTCGGTTCCAAGTGTACTGGACGCCCCTCCAAGT
>JAOEHX010037197.1:0-17060 GCA_025448015.1 Bolborhynchus lineola
CTCCATCACAGTCTCACCTGCTGCAACACACTACCTGTAAATCTCTATGGTGCTGCTGGACTGCTTCTTTCTGCCTCTCTCCTTTCAATTTACCTTTGGTGCCCAGCCCATGAAATACTGGACAAGACTGCTTGTGTGCTCACTATGCCGGGACCTCAGCTTTTTATCAGTGTTGTGTTGTGTTTGCTTTACTATTTATCTTACTATGTGACAGGGCAATAAAATCCATGGAGCAGGGATTGCACACTAACAGAGTGCTTCCATGGCTCTGGGATGAAAGCAGCGCTGGTCCTTAACTGAAACTCAGAGGTTCTTTTGCTGTACAAGTGTGCGTGTGCCCATTTACATTCATGAATTCACATATCAGACAACCTGTACACTTCTAAGAGAGTTTCTGCCTGAAAAGTAAACTTTAGAGAACCGCATGTCAGAAAATCTACACAAAATCAAGGGCAGAGGCTATTTTTTGGAATAACAGCAGAGGATCTGAGGGACCAAAGGCACAGCTGGAGAAGACAAGGGTGTGAAGTAAATGTCCCCTGATATTATCATAGAATGCTTATGTTGCTGCTGAATCACAACATTTTTACAGATTTTTTTTAATAGCTGATATTAGTTATTAAAATATTAGTAAAGCTATAACTATTGCTAGGAATATAGAGTGCAAAACAACATTGTTTAAATTGAGTTAAACATAGCATCCTGTCATGGGGACCTGGAAAACTAAATAAACTAGTTTTTCTGCTGCTGCTTCCTTGTGAGAAGCAGTGATTAGAGGGTAATTCAGAAAATGGAAGACAAGTGCTTTTTGGCCTCCAGGTCTGGCAAGTCCCTTTTCCATTACAGAAAATCAAGAGCAAGAAAGCATTTACTGAGATCAGGTATAGAGAAGGAGGAACAGAGAGGTGAAAGGAGACAAATCTCTTCCTGTTGTAGCTGGCAGCAGCAAAGCCCGCTGCTACAGACTGGTAAGGCAATACCTACTTTCTCCAAATAATCGCTAGCATTTTAATAAGGTATTCATAAGCCTTCACAGTCTTCCAGGTGGGGTTAAACAGAGAATTCCATTTTTATTATGTGGATACAGGAGTTACTGGATGACATAGAAATTAACTGATTCTAACGGCAAGTTAGCAATAGGTTTCTAAAAAACACCTTATTGCTCTGAGTTTTCATTCCTAATTCTCACATCCCTTTTCTTAGATAGAAAGGCACATGCCTCCATTAGCTTTTGCTGAATAGCAAATAAAACATAAGAGCCCTCCTATTTTATTGCTCTATTACAGCCATAAAACACTATGCTGCTTGGTTCTGACCACACCCTTTCCAGAGCAAGGTGTGCCATTCAAAGGCCATGACTTTCTCTCTCTAAGCAGAGTACTAACCTCCTACTCTTGCTGTGAATTTCTTCTTCAGCAGTTGTCTTCCTAAGCAGCCTGCGGTCCAGGGAAACTCATAGTAAATGGTGGATGTCCTTTTAGGAAAGGACTCAGTTTGGTAGCAAGTGCTGCATTTAAAATGGTGATTTCCTCCATTTCTATTAATTCCCTGACCCTGGGAAGTGGCAAGCAGCTCCTGGGTTATGCTGAGAACCCCTCCTATTCATGGTGATTTATACAGAAGGTAGGAGACATTGCTCTTAAATATTGCCTGGTCTCTCTGCCTCGCTTGTATTCAAACCTGAGAGTCAGATTCACAATCCTCCGTATTTTAGTGGCTATTTCTCAAGGTACCTTGGCTCTTACTCCCAACCTTAATATAACTCACTTGCAACCCTTTCAAAATTTGCCTTTGCCACTTCTTATACCTTCTTTGTCTTTGTTGTACCCTGTTACTGGTCATGCTGATAACAATATTGTAAAATGGAGCTGACAATTTTTAAAGTCAACAATAATGTAGATAGAAAACCTCTGGGTGAATGAAAGACAAGCCAACATATGTGGACTGTCAAAGAGGATCCATGTGCACAGACAGAGAAACCCAATAATAGTTAACTTTTATGGGTCGCAACTGTGCTCATGTTCTTTTGCCTTCCTTAATCACACATAGTTACCTTGTATTGATGGTAGGATGATTTGTATGCCATGAGTTTCTGCTGAATTTCAAGAAGAAATATATTAACCTAAAATGAATAGCATCGTGTCAGCTGAGGGTGAGTATTTATTTCTGTTGTATTGCATTTCTTTTCTGCTGTGCTGTCAGATTGTCTGCAGGGCAGCAGCACCCTGTGTAGTAGGTGAATCACTGCACTTCATTCCACAGCATAATTTATATTTCTCCCATTTTGGTCGTGCTGTTTCTGCCTCTTATATTTATTGCTCTTTTTTTCCAGCATTTCACTTAAGTCTAGGATCTTGATTCTCTGTGCTCTCACAACTCATGGCACCATTTGTGCCTACCAGGATAGCAAGTCATTGGATTGGAATGACTGATTTATACCCAGTTTGCACACCAGGGTCTGTTTTATATAGAAGCAGAGTCGGCAGCTATCTACAGTGGCAGATTATTAAGGGCTAGAAGACCAGAACCTTCAGCAAGCATGAAAGAAGGAGGCCATCTGAGACACCAATGCAATGATGGATGCCCTGGGCTCCATCTCCCTTGAAGACCTCAAGTTTGTTAGACTACCAAGAGCTTATTTTGGGTAGAAGGTGATAAGAGCCTTACCAAGCTCTGTTCTCCACCTGCCTCTTCCACTTCCCAACACAGATAGAGGATTCTTGTTCCTCAACAACCTCTCTTCCTCTGGCTGCCAACCCTGCATTGCCTGAGCTGAATCTGGCAGTCATGCTCAGTAGCAGTGTAAAATGGGAGTAGAGGGAGGTATACAGTGGAGGCAGGCACAGTGCAGGAAGACCTCAGATATCTGTTAGAGTAGCCAGAGATTTCACAGCCACAGCATCTTCGCATCTTAAGGTCAGATTTTGGGGTAACCACCCCATTACATCCTTAAACATTGAATAATAATGAAAGTAAAATATCTTAAGTCCATTATCATCTTTGGAGGCTGCACTACAAAATTTTGTCTATGCACTAATACACATTATTTCTTGTAGATGGTAGTGCACACTGCAGCTGATGAAAATCTGCTCCATGCTTGTGCCTCCCAAATCCTTCAAGGATCATCACTGTTTGACAAAGAACTTTGCATCGTTGATGGAATGCAGCCAACAAGACTCTCTTCTTCATCCACTCCAAAGACATTAAATCAGAGCAGCTACAGGAACTGATTGCAAGAACAAGCTTGAATACACTTTTAAAACACCATCATCACTAGCCTAGCTGCTGGCTGAGTGTAGCCAATAAAAGAGGCTTCATATTGCAAAGAAATTCTCGCTGGTTATTAAATTCCTGAGGTCAAAATAAGATCATGCAAGTGGGATGTGCAGGAAAGTCACTTAGAAATTTCTGAACTGCATCATTAATTAAGCATATATAATTTCAATTTCTGGAAAAGCAGTATTTTGTAAACAGTAGACAACAGAGGTGTTTGCAGGGTGAGGACTCTGCTGTTCTGAGAACAAGTTTCCTTACTACAAAATAAGCAATAAAGCTGTGTTCCAAAGTCACTTCCAGGAGAAAATAGTGTGCAGGCACAGGATAATAACATTTGCAAAAATGTTAAGAAGACATAACATTTGCAAAAAAGAAGCCTTGAAAACTGATGTTGAGTGCTAAAAAGAAGACCATTCTTAATCGCCTTCTCCACTTTCATAACCAAAGGAGTAGGTTCTCCTTGTTGTTCTCTCATGCAATCAATCCCTGTGAGCAACCATTTCAGGTCTTTTGCAAGGCAGGATAGAGTTTATATACTAACACCTATATACTATGACCTATGTACTAACTTGATCTTCCCAATGTCTTATAAAAGAAACTGAAATATTGCATTTCTAGTAGTCTTTCTACATATTTTTTTTCCTACTATGCTCCACTTCTGTGCTAAATAATCTGATTCCTGCTGTTACCCAGGCTGGGCTTGATGACCCAAGAGGTCTTATCAAGCCCTACGTTTCAGCATGTCTTGTTCATGACATTTCCAACAGGCTGCCACTGATGCATGAGTAATCCCAATTAATCTCTTGAGAGATAAGAAAGAAGAGGTTATGAGACCCATGCAAAGTGAAAAAGCAGTCAAAAATATCCTAAAACCTTGGAGGGGATAAGCATCACTCTTTTCATGACCTTGAAACCTGAGAATCCCCAATACAACTGAAAATGGATAAGAGAGGTTTTTCTTTTTAGTCATCCAGAAAGTGAAAATCCATTTGACAGGTGTCACAACATCCTGACTGCTGGCTAACCCCCAAGGACCACAGGCAATGAATTTATTTGGCGCCTTGCTACTGCAGGTGTCAATCCAAGCCAAAAAAGAAACCTCGCACCAATGTACTTGCTCAAGGTCCAGCTTGGAGGGCAAGCAAAGTAATTGAAGGCAGCAGTGCCTTGAGTTGGCTCTGCAGATGAAAAAGCTCAGATGGTCATTCTAGAGGCACTAAAGGGGGTGTTTGGCAAGCCTGGAAAAGTACATCTAATGTTTCTCTAATAACAAGCTCCTCCCTCTATGAGCTGGTTTCAAGGCATCCATCTGTTGACCCTTCCAGGAGTGTCAATGAGAAACAAATCAAAAAACAAGTAACTTTTTTCCCCAGTTTTGAGTGGCAATAAAAGTTCTGAGAATCCAGAATTTTCTCATGGGCTAGGCATTTTACATTTTATGCAGGTCCAGCAGTAACGCTTGTGTTCAATTTCAAAGAGAGTTCCTGGGAAATACTAACTGTCAGTCATATTTATGTCAACTTCTCCATGCTGCCTTGCTCACTGAATGTATTCCTGAAACTTTTATTCCCCCAGTGCATCCTTCAGTCAACCACTGCCACTGAGCTACCAAGTTATAAAATCAGGAGAAAGAGAACAGTGAAACAAAATTAAGAAAAAGAGCAAGGTGTGAGAATAACCTCTGGAAAGATTGTGAAAATGGCCTCCACCCTCCCAGTGTTCTTGAAGGCTGCATACTCCCTCTGTATGCCACAGCCTTTATTCTACAGAGGTCTTATATTTGTGGAACTCCCTTGAAAAGGTAAATATATTTCCTATTAAGGAAAGAATTTATCTTGTGTCAGCTATTCTTTCCTTTCCACTATCCTATTTCCCTGTCAGCTACCCTTTTTCACCTCTGGCTTGTATTAACCCACTTGTGACCCCGCCAGGAACAAAAAAATTACACTTGTAAACTGTTTGATCTGTAAAGCAGATTGCCTTGACCAGGAATTTCAAAAGCCACTTAACACGTCTTTGGGGGTCCAGATTGAGATTTTTTTGCAGATTTTCATAACTCTACTGGAGAAACCTCTACAAGATCTAGCAGGTAGGGACTCAAAAATCAATCCTTCTCGGAAAGTCACGGTGTTATTTTTCCCTTGTTTGCTTTGTGATTTGATTTGCTCTAAGGCTTTGAGGTGACCTGTAAAAAGGTGGCTGTTAGTATTCCTAATATCAGAAACCACTGTTAGAAACACAGGTTTTTACTACTTAAGGACATCAAAAAACTAAACTGATTTCCTGGGTTGCTATATTTACTCCTGCTGCGTGTCCTAAAATTATAAATTTGTACAGTTGACAGTCTCCTGTTTCCTGCTCATGCTTTTTCTTTCCCAGAGTAGATTTCCATACTACTGAGAAATCCTCCCACTTTCACAATTTCTTGCAGTGTTCCCAGCAAACACAGAAGAGCTCCCTGCTGTGCTTTGTATTAGGTCATCCTTCAGCTCTGTTTCTTCCAGACACCAGCCACTCTTGTTTCCACATAGCTCATTTTACAGACTTTTTACTCTTTGTCTTGATTTCCCTCTCACTTGTTACAATTTGACCCTTCTGTTTAAAAGAAATGTATTTTACCCCCAAACTGCCTCTGGGTAAGTTTGTGATGGCAGTAGAATAAATTCCCTCTTTCTGTTTGTAATACACAGTGCGTTTATTAACACAACCTCAATACAGCATTTCCCTTTTTTGTGACTCTGTCATTTCCAGTTTATCATCCCCTCTATAAACCCTAGGTAACCTGTCCTTCTCTGTGGCACTGCTGCCTCTTCAGATGATTGCGAAGAACTCAGTGGTAGACAACCAGCTACTTAAAAGCCATAAAAAAGATGTGCTTCATTTTATCCCCATCTCAGGATATGTTGGAGTATCTATTCTTTATTGGGTTTATTTCTTTCTTCTTTTTTTTTTTTTTTCCAGCTTTGAACACTTGCTTGCAACAATAGCAACTATAACAATGAAGCAGCTGAAAATGTTGCTGTTATTTTGATTTAATGAGCCCTCTACTCTGTAAAAGAGCCAATACTTCCCAAAAGTAGCATTGATGCTTCCTGTAAGACTATAAGAGGGAGCAGAAAAGTTTGTGAGCAAAGTCTTTTCTCAGCCACTATTCATCGTTTGGGGACTGATGAAAGAACAAAAGGCATATGTTGCTTGATGCCTGGTAAACCAAGTGCAGAGAGTACATGATTGTGATAACTTCTGTGGTAGCACAAGAGGATCTTTAATCTGAAAACAAGGACTCACCCTCTTTACTACATGATAACAAAACATTTTCACCATAAAAAGGGTTGAATTGTGTCTCTCTATTTTTGCAGATGTCCATGACAAAAAGCTCCCTGCAAAAAGGGGCAGACCACAATAAAGATGAGTGTGTTAGGACACATCAGTCAGAGCCCAAGGCGTGGGCCATCATCCATCTGTGTTTACTGAAGTTCTGTGGATCACTCAGAGTGGAAACACTTTGCACAGGAATGACCAGGGGTGCAGACAGATAATTTTTTTAGGGACAGGAGCAAATACCATATTGGTGAGCAGCAAAAATTACTACTCTGTCTTTGCCTGAGCATGCAGATAACACTGTAATCACAAGATATATTCCCGCAAAGAGGATTAGGTAATAAAGGAAAGTCCAAAGGGTCAGTCAGCAGAAAACTGCATCATCCTTACTTTTGAGAAGTTTGATGATCACATGCCTCTTGCACATCACTATGAAAGACCTGTCTTTCTCTACGTGTTCATTCCAATCTGAATCCAAATCATCTATTAACTAGACATATAGCACTTCACAGTTTTAAAGATACATTTACATATGGTGTACATGGAAATCTCTTCCATCGTAATAAAACAATGTCTAGCATTGGAGGATCCAGTGTAACTGTTGGTAGTTTAGTTTCATGACTATTTAACCTAACAACTAGAAAACCAATTTATTTCTTGTCCAAATGTTAAGGGTGAACCATGATTCCTGATACCTGATATGGGGCACTTTTAGCTCATAATTCCACAATTTATTGTTTGCAAACCTTTTTTTTTTTTTATGAAGACATGATTATGTTTTCTTCATATTCTTGATAACTTCAGATTTATGAAGTAGAATTTTAATGAACAATTTAGAGAACTGGTAGTCAAGATAAATAGTCTGAAACAGAATAACCAAATCTAGGAAAAGGATGGAAATTATTTACGTGAAAGCAAAGATGCAAGACAAATGTAGAAGTCATTACTAAAAGAATTATGATCCTTTAAATTGTCTCCAGTCACTATAATCAAGCACTGATGTTCTGGCCTTAAGAGTCCTCAATTTTCTCCCTTTTTCTGCAGGACAGAAAAGCTTTTCAAAAATCTTTCAACACATTCTCAATGCACATGTATTTAATGATTGCCGTGACTCCCATCTAACCACAGTTCATGGTATCAAGATAGGCACAGGCCTCCTACAGTTCTAGTGCCACCACTGCCCACCTCATGCAGAATCTCAGACGTTGATACCATGCCCCAGATTGCTTTAGGTTTCTGATGTAAACAATGGAACTCAGTCTCACATGCACTTACCATTGAATATTTATATTTGGAGATCTTAACCTGGAGCTAAATCCTGTGGAGACAAGTTTCAGTTATACAAGCATAGGTCTGTAGTGGCATTTGAGACATCCACTAGGGCTGCCAGAGATGGCTCAGCACCTATAGGAAAGTCACAGTATTCTGGAGCATAGTTGTAGGTCAGGCTGATTATACACATTATACTATGCTGCACTGTGCAGAACTGAAATACCCACACTGTGTGTCCAGGAGATCAGTCCAGTTAAGCTAAATCAGTTTATGGATTAACGATCTAAAATACACTAAGAGAGGCAAAGCTTATGATTCTAAATCCATAAGCTTTCAGTTTGTCACAGGTGTTGCAGTAGCAAAAAGCAAAGCCAGATTAATATGCAGAAATCTCTGCATTTATCTGCATTTATCCTCGCTGCTGATTACATTTAACAAACTTTCCACCGTGTCACTTAATTCCCCCCTGCCTCCTTCAGAAGCATAAATTAGAATGTCACCTACAAGAACACCCTTCAGAACAGTCAGAAGAGTCAGCTTTCTTGGAAAAGAAAAGCACAGACGAATGTAGAATACAAGCCTCATCTATGCTTCCTATGAATAGGAATGAAAATCAACAGTTTAATGAATTGCAAAAATATTTTATGAAACTGTGGTTTGTCAAAATATTTACCCAAGCTCCCAGTTTAACTGGTAAAGCATTGCAGAAGTTTGGTTCATTGCTTCTCCAGACAATGCTAACCCTTATCCTGATAAATACAATCACTAAAATCAACATGCAAGTAATAGATGAGTCACCAGAGCTCTTGAGCAGGTTAGTTTTGATATCAGAAACAAGCTGTTTGTAATTATATGTAGCTTTACATAAGCAAGCTGATTTTGATCCTCAATGGCTTTTCAATCTTTGTATACAGCCATCTCAGGCACTGTGCAGTGGAGACATAGAACAAACTATGTCATGGTACCATCCTATGACAGATCTCCTACAGTATAGCCATTCATGTCCTATTGTTGTCAAATGTAAAATTTTCATTGATATTTATATTTACAGCTTTTGTTTCCAGGTTTTTCTGTGCTTCTTTGTCTGCCAGAGAGGGAAGGTGCTGTGCCAACAGATGCTTTCTGAGCTTGTCAGTTACTGCTGCATTTTTCCACTTGGATCTCTGGTTGCCTTTTTGGCTGGCTGTCTGATTTGTGCATTTCTAAGGTATTTATCTATAGCAGCATCAATTACTCTAGAAATTTTTACAAATGTAGCAAATATTCAGGTTTTGTTTTGACTTTTAAAAGCAATCCTCCTCTTCAAACTGAATGAGGTGATGGTGACCATTGGGCTGAGAGCTGCGACAGCTGAATTAATCTTTCATGTCATAGGACTCTGTCAGATGCCTGTGACCCTTATGGAAGCACAAACATGGGAAATATGACCTCAAAGGAGATATTGAAACAATTAGTATTGTTTAGTCTGGAAGAAAGTAATGAGATACATAACAACAGAACTCAAATACATAAAAGGTAGATTCAGTGGACAATCTGTTCTCCAGAAGCCACTTTAGAGATGATAAGAAGTATAGAGCTTAAAGGGCAACAAGGAAGATTTAGTCTGGGTATTAGCAAAATCATTCTCAATGTAAGGATAGGAAAGCACTGGGAAGTGGGAGAAATTTGTGTAAGGCTGTCTGACCTACTGTCAGGCAAGCATTTCCCAGGAATGGTTCAGGTCAAGTTGGCCATGCTCAGGATCAGCAAACTGGACTAAGTGACCAAGGAAACACTTTTCCATTAGTGCCTTCTAGATTTCTGTGACAACATGGTGTAAAAGAGGGGAGGTAAGGGTGGCAGATCTGTAACGTTCCTATCCATGTGAACCTCAGCCCCAGGTGCTCCCATGGAAAAGACTGAGGCTGTGCACATGCACCTACTTGTTTCTCCCTTTGTATAAGCAGAATGCATGTATCTCTGAAAACAGGATCCACTGCCAAAATTTACTGAATTTAGCCTTGGCTAATTTTGATACCTAGTGCCAGACCTTTCTAAGTTAGATGTTATATCTGAACATTGGTGACAAAGAAATAGCTGAAGAGCAGTTTGGTGTATACCATATTGCAGAGGGTATGTCTCTAAAGACAATGTCAGCTAAGCTTTTTGTGATTTTTTTTAGTCCCCTTGTATTTTGTTGTACAGCTAGAGGATGTGATCTTAGCCAAGGAACTGCTAAATGTTGGCAAGTTCACAGCACAAGACAAGCTCTCCATCTGCAAATGTTTCATGTTATCTAGGTTTATGTTTCTCTCTAAACCCCCTTTGTAAACAGAGAGGGTCAGAATACAGATTCCTTGTCAGATAGCTGAATCCAGTCCCTTTCCCTTTCCAGCAGGACTCCCCCTTGGAAACACAGGACGCAAACTTTTACCATTGAAATTGCTGAGCTGGGCCCAAACCAATCTGGTGACCTAGTGACATTTGAGTAGCAGTGATTTTTTTGTTGTTTTCAAGTATGACTTTGAAGCAGCAAGATTCAGTGCTCCACATGCCTTATTGATTTTGGCTGCTGAATGTTTTATGACAAGGAGTCACCCTGCTTGAATACTGAATAGGAGATCAATAGGCTGCTTTAGATGTCATGCTGGTTTTAGCTGGCTGACGCGCTTTCTTTCCACCACCACCACCACTCCTATCCCTTTTCCCTCAACATCTCATCTGGACTTCTTTCTATGTGCATTCTTTGAAAGGTTTCAGCTGCAGTGTTGTTATTATGTTTCTGATGTACACCCTAATAGATTGAATACTCAATTGGCCTGAGACTTTTCAACATAATCAGCACCAGGGCACAATCTGTAGGGAGGAAAACAGTGAGATCACAAAAAGTCTTCTTTTCTCGCATCTTCAAAGTTTCCATCCCAAGAATGGATTCCTAGGAGAAAAAAAAAAAAAAAAGAAAAAATCCGTTGCATGAGAAGTACCTTATGTCTTATTTTCTTTCCACAGAAATACAGGTTTTTGCCTCATCCTTATTTGGGAACATTCTTAGGAATTTCACTAGACTAGAGTGGTCTAAATCAAATGTTCTTTTGAGCTCGTGGAAACAGCTGTGCTGCTTCTCAAACTCAGTTCCCCCAGCTGTTCTGTGTCTAGGAACAGAAGTATTGTAACCCAGCCAGAGAATAGCTTCCTCCCCTCTCATGAGCAAGTTCAGCTGCAGTCATTCATCCTTCAGGGAGGAAAAATGCAGTTCTGCTACACTACCTTGGGTCAGTTCAGGTTCAGGAATTACCCATCAGACTGGACTTCAAGGGAGAAACAGAACTCTTGTTACTAAATGCTCCTGTGCCCTCCTGTTAGTCAGAAGGATAAACTTAATAGTTACATTTGAATTTATGAGCATTAAATGAATATCCTAATGAATTTTTAGAAAAGTTTTGGTTCACAAAAAAAATTCATATTCTACTCTATAACTTACATTATAAAAATTTTGGAGAAGGGATTAGGCAACAGAGCTCAGTTCCTATCCCAGATGACTGTCCAAGGTCTAGAGGCTATTGCACCTAGTCCAAAGACTATTAATGGAGCAACCGAGAAGTCATTTTAGTGACTTTTGTGTTGATTAGTTCATCCCACTTAAAAAAAATTAAAAAATATCACAACATGACTCTCAGGAAGAAGGAATCTGTCAGGCAAACAAGTCAGAGGAGAATACACATCTAAGATTATCTGTTCTGCACCATTTCCAGGAGTAATAATTAGTCATCAGTCATTAACAGCAGCTGCAGATCCCCTCCATCTCTCTGCTGTCAGTTCTTCATATTCCTTTTCCCATGAGGATACAGAGGAGAGACAGTTCCAGATATTTTAGGACACATTTTCACTTTCCCAAGGGTAGCTCCATGAAAGCCTTTATATAATAAATATTGTATATATTAATATATTTGTATAGGACAGAACCTCACAAGAGATGCACAGGGTCATTTTCAAATCTCTCTCCAAAATATTTGCTCCAGCTAGGCTCTGTAATAGATCGGAGAACGTGATCAGTCTTATGTTCAGGATAAAAACAGTAAAATTGAAATCAAACAACATTTTGTGTTCACAAAGCTAATCTAATATTTATCTTTAATGAAAAATGTTGTTTTCCTTTAGAAACCTTTTTCATTAAAAATGTTTTTGAGCCTTTCACATACTGAAAATTACAAAACTTTGTTAATTGTCTTTATGACTGCCAAAAGTGAAGAATTTGAGTTTAAGTTGGGAAAATAGAAGAACTTTGAAAGAACATTTTAAAATCATTCTCCTTCAAACATTTACATGCTAAATACAGTATTTCCATACACTTCCAATTAATCATTTTAATCATTAGTAACCTCACTCAGTAGTATCTTGTTTTAGTAGCCAATTCTGGCCCATCAAGAACTGAGTGTCTGCACCCTGGAGAAATCCCAGGGGCAGAGCAAGGAGCAGCCTACGGCTCTGAAGGGTGGAAGATGGCTGCAAAGAAAATCAGTGTGGTACAGGTTTATCAAGAAAGAATAAGGTCTGGGACTGTGGACAATCTTTTCCTCTTTTTGGATACAAAAGATTGCAAGCACTTTTCCCTTCAGTTGTGAGGAAAGAATAACATCAGCTTCAACTACCACAGTGCTCCAGATAACCCCAGACCCTGGTGGGATGGGCAATGCCTGCAGAGGTTTTCAGGAGAAACTGCAAGAAAGAGATGACTAAGAGCCTTTAGCAGTACATCAAAAGCTGCAAATGCATGTTTACATCAAAAGCTGTAAATGCACCTTGTAGTTAACCAGTAGAAGGGTGCTGTATCAGGCAGCGTTGCAGGTCACAAAACAGACCAGCCAGCTATTTGTCAAGCAAGGAAACTAATAAAAGCTGACCTTAAAACAAAGACTGCATTTGCATGTAACCTAACTTGTATTATGTAAACTGAAAACTGAACTAGGCTGATGCATTTTGAAAACTGCAGCAAGTAGATGGAAACAAGAAAGTTTCTGACAGAATAGAAGTAATCATTCTGCATAGCGCTTAGGAGTCTATAAGGACTGACTTGGGCAGGGGAGCAGAGAAACAGGAAAAGAGAATCCTGAGCCAACCACCTCAAGGAGCAGCATTACATCAAGGTACAGTAGAAGGACATGAGAAAAAACACAATCATCCAGATTTTCTATAGAGATGCATTCAATCTAATCAAATCTCACTTAACTGTGGCTTGCATATTTGTAGAGATGTTAACTTAATTAAAAACCTACAATGGTTACTGAGAGTGAAATCACATATTCAGTGACTGTTAATGTAGTGTGTGACTCTAGCTGGTTTTGCTGTAGTGATTTGTATTAAGTATTTACTATACCGTACAGGTTGTCATGCCCATCTCATTTACAAATCAAGGGTTGAGTGGGCAAAGTGTTCTCTCAATTGTCATCACAATTCATGAGAAGCAGTGAAACAGCCATGACTCCAGCAGAATAGATTTGGGGTGACTTCACTCAGAGCATTCTTCTTCCATGAACCCTTATGAGAGCATGACATTGGAGTTAAAGCATTGAACTTGAATGCAGACTGCCTGATCAGCTAGCCTGATAGTAATAGAAAAGAAACAGGAACCATGGAGCCACTAAGGAGCCTTGTACCTGTGTCTTGAAATACAGATGTGTGTCTCAAAGACAAGAGAACCACCACTTCTCATGAGAATGAGGACATCTAGATAGGATCCTCTCAAGTGTCAAATACCAATACCAAGGCTGGAGAAATGGAAAGAGATTGTGTGAAGACAAATACATGGCATTTTCATCTTCTTCAACTGCACTTAATCAGGTTTTTCAAGAAGGCAGGTTAATTGGTTCTGAGAATGGAAGGAGGACCTATACTGGAGGTGCAGAGAGTAACTTGCTCAGGAGTAACTTGCAATGATCTCAGCCTGGCTTTCTATTTTGTTACAGCAATCATACTGGTATCCCATATGTGTTTTGTAAAATTGCTCATCCCATCTGAAAAATCATTGTATGTATTTAAAGTTCTTAACATGGCTTGACTGTTACTTCACTGCTTCTGTAACAGACACAAGCAACGTATTTAGTAGGCACCAGCTAAAATATAAAAGCATCCTTGGGAGTCTCTGCTGGATTTTCTGCTCTTCAAATAATTACCTTTTGCTTGCATGCATGCTTTAAGTTTAGTGTAATCCAAGCTAATGGGAACTGGCAGAGAGAGCACAGAAGAGACCCTCCAGATGGAGAAGTATAAACTAAGCATGAACTCCACACGCTTCTCCTTAGACGTTAATTGTCCTCAATTGTAATTTGCCGTTTTCTGAGCTAACTGATTCTGAGACGAAATATTGTAAAGCTTCTCTTTAGAAAGGAGCAAAACTGTCTCCCGCTGGGTATGATTCAGAGACTGTGCTCTCCTTCTCTACAAAGAGATTTGACCTATCTCCCACCCAGAGATAGGGATGGGCTAACACAGCAATTCTGCTTTCCCGCACAGAGTGCTCAGAGATGCTTTGATAGTCCTTGCTATTGCTATGAGACTCTAAATCCTCCAACCTCTTAATCTCTCTTCAGGGGCTTTCTCCAGATCCTTTGAATGTAAAGAGCTACTAATATATTCAGGCAAATATTTACAATGTCACACTTTATAGCAGGACTGAGACTTCCCAAACTATCACTTGGAGTTGTATGACTGGTATCTATGACTGTTAATAGAAATCAACTGCCTCAGTACCCTACATAGTTTTGCAAGTAATCACTGAGTCCATTGGCTTATAAGAGTTCCCTACATTTTTCCTTTCTCTGCCTATTAGTTATAAGTTGAAGTGATCGAACATGTGTCTTTCTACCACAACATGGTTTTGAAATGCCACATAAAATATCTAACCATGCAGAAATATCTCTACGTCCGTGAATTTTCAGGTTTTCCTTTCAAAATATTTATGTATTTGAAAGTGTTTTTTCTTTGATATCACACATGACCAACACATCTCCTTGATTCTTGTGAAAAGTGGCAAGAAACTGAGTCCAAGGACTAGTTCAATTCATACGAGACTGGTGTTAAATTAACAGAATTTTGACTCGGAGATAAATCCCTTAGCTTACAGGTTTGAATAAATTGCTTCTAACTTTGCTCTCTGCTAGAAAAATATATATGAAACTTCTCTGAAGCCTTTACTCCTGGAAATTATTTTGATCATAATCTATATGGAAAAACTAAAGTTTTGGTCAAAAGATAAAAGACCCAAGCTTTTCAGCTGCAAAACACATCAACAAATTTTGACAAAAAAAAAAAACAAGAATAAGCCTACACAAGAAACCTAAACTTTCTCTGAAAGCAAGTATTTTATTTCACTGTCTCGAAAAAAGAAGTAAAATATTCTGTCCTTGTCTGCTACTTCATAGAACCAAATTTTCTTGCATATTTCAACAGGATCTGGAAAGAAATAGGCTTTGGCTTTTCCTAGAATTTTTAATTTTTCACCATCTGTAGCTATTGACTTTTAAACTTTTCATCACAGCTCCCTGAACATTCAGCATCTCTATTTGGTTGACCATGAAGGGTCCCACCATAATCAAATGATGAAGAACAGTATATATCAAGGAGGGATTTATTTTGAGGCAGGGGAACAACACTGGTAGGAAGAAACACATTATAAAGTTGCTTCTTCCTCTCTGATAAGAGCATGTAGATAGGGGTGACCATATTGGACTCTTTCAGGAAAATGAACCAATGTAAGAAGGAAAGAGAGGAGGAAAAAAGTGTTTAAAAGAAAAGAAACAAACTTGTAGTAACAAGTGAGGAATTCTCACAAGGGATGGAAGTCAGTAGTGGACTTCCGAAAAGATCTGTTTTGAGAGATAGATAATAAGCATATTCATATATTGTGTGGAAAAGTAGACAAGCATGAAATAACAAGTTTGCTGATGACATGGGTTGCCCAAGGTAACAGGAAAGAAAACAGATTGTGATAAATTACAGAGGAACTACAGAAAATTAAATGACTAAATATTAAAAAGATAGGTGAAAGTCATTGTAAATAAATACACGGAAAAATATAAAATTATGCATGGGGGGAAAAATACTCCTCACCACATAAGATAGTATGAACCTTGAGCTGACCATTAAATGGGGAAGCAATTCTCAAATAGCCACATGTAAACTTCAGATCAGTGCTTGGTAGCTGTTGAAAAAAGAAAATCAAGTGTTCGACACTGTTAGGGCAAGAATTACAAACAAAGCAGAAAAATTGACTGCCTCTATAAACCCATAGTTCCATCATTCCTTGAACAGGGTGTGCAGTTCTGGTCCCACACCTCTGAAAATGTATAGCAGAAATGGAACAATATTGCTTTTCACACTGAACATTCTAGACCTAGGAAAATCCTTTCCAAAGGATGGTGAAGCCTCAAGTTCATAAAAGTTGATTACAGCAATCATGAGATGGTCAAATTTGAGATCCTCAGGATTGTGAGAGAGTGTGCAGCAAGCTTGCCTCAAGAGAGAAGACTTTGGCCTCTTCAGGAACCTGCTCAATAAGATTCCATGGATATAGCCATAGAGGGCAGGGAGCCCAAGACTCTTGGTTGATATTCAAGGATAACCTGCTGCATGCTCAGAAGTGTTGCACCCCAACTAGAAGGAAGTGTGGTAGGAGGGTCGGGAGACCTCCTTGGATGGATAAGGAGCTTCTGAGGAAAATTTGAAGGAAAAAAGAGGCTTATAACAGGTGGAAACAAAGACAGGCGGCCTGGGAAGAATACAGGGATGTTGTCTGAGAAGCTAGGGACCAGGTTAGGAAAGCTAAGGCCCTCTTAGAATTAAACTTGTGAAAGATAACAGGAAGGGTTTCTGTAGGTATATTGCAAATAAAAGACAGACTAGGGACAACATAGCCCCCATCAGGAATCTATCAGGAGAACTGGCTACCCTGGATTTGGAGAAGGATGAGGTTCTTAATGACTTCTGTGCCTCAGTCTTTACTGGCAAATGCTCTGACCACACCACCCAGGTCTTGGAAGGCAGATGCAGGGACAGTGAGAATGAAGACCCTGGACCCACTGTAGGAGAGGATCTGGTTTGAGACCATCTTAGGAGCCTGAACATGTGCAAGCCCATGGAACCTGATGAAATCCATCTGTGGGTCCTGAAGGAGCTGCAAATGAAGTTGCTAAGCCACTGTCCATCATATTTGAAAA
>JAOEHX010037202.1:0-19095 GCA_025448015.1 Bolborhynchus lineola
GCTATAAGATCTCCATGCAGCCTTCTCTTCTCCAGGCTGAACAGCCCCAACTTTCTCAGCCTGTCTTCATACGGGGGGATCAACCCAGGGGAGCTGGGTGGGCACTTTCCTACTCCAGGGGCCACAGAACCATAATTCAGGTTCCACCTCTCATGGCCTCTGATACACCCAGGGTACACAACCCTGAGCACAACCCAAAGAGACTGCAGAAGAATAAGTTTGTTTTGTGCTGCCTCAATGTGAATAACAACCCAATGTGCTCATCAGTACATTTGCTTTCATTCATCGTTTAATTATGAGGGCACTGTCTCCTATACAGACCAGAGACCTGCCTGGGAAGATTTCTGAGTTACAGGGAATATTAGGAACAGCTGCCAAATCTTCATCAAATTTGTTCATTAGTCTGCAAGGATTATTTAAGAGACTTTTCAGTGTGCTTGTTTCTCCAAGCATGCTGACAAACCTCTGAGAGATATTTCAAAGATGTTTTGTTGGAAGCTCTAGCAGGGGCTGCTGCTCTGCCTGCAACAGGGCTCCTCCTCCAGCTGCCCTGCTCCTGCTCCTCATGGTGCTTACTGAAGGAGAAAATTCAGCTCAGCTGAGTCAGCATTTGGAACTGAATGAATCCCAGGGGAAAAGGGCTTGAAGGAGAGAGAGAGAAGGACATTCCAGTCTGGCATTTTCCATGGATAAACTCAAAGACCTGCAGTCAGGTTCTTTCTCCCTGCTGCACTGTGTTGCCAGTTACACCCATCCTCATCCATAGCTTACCATTCATTACCCATCAAGTATGTTCTTAATAGTGGAAATCAAACTTTTTTGTACATGTCAGCTCACAATGTTGTTAGGCATTACTGCTTCATGACTTCTAAGAGGCCTGGAAGAAATTACTCATATATTAAGCACACCAAACAAATGACTCCACAATAACAACCAAATCCACAAATCACAAACTCCAGAATTTTGTCTGAGGTTTTACAGACATCACTTATGAAAGAGGAACTTGATAGGTACTGATTATGTCTCCTTTAACAGCAATATCAAGCGTCTTTCAGACCCACTCCAGCCAGCAGATGATGGGATGGCCAGGATTCCAGATGTGCTATGGGGAAGAAAGACTCCCCTGGGCAGCCCAGCACTTCTCACATGGACAGTGAGCTTCCATTACTCCATATTTATATAACCTATCTGCCTCTAAATGATTTCAGACAAAACAGGCTAGTTCTGGGAAAAACACTAATGACAACTACCCTGTATATCAAAGATAATGGCAGTGTTTCCCTTGACCAAGTTCTCACCTGTCAGAGGAGTTTGACACTGCTGCGTGCAGGCTTGCTGTCAGACAAGTGCCTTCTCATGTAAAGATCTGCTCCAATTCAGTGAAATCCACTGAAAAAAACCACTCCACAACTTAAGCCCTCACGCTGGCTGAAGCCTGAGGTGACTCCTCACCCTGCTCACCCTCAGTGACCATCTCCCAGTACTGCCCAGGCTGCATCAACGCCATCCCCAGCATCAGCTGCCTTCAAGCCACCTCCTCCAGGTTCCTGTGTGGGTGGAGCTGAACAAACCAAGACCTACACAACTTGTAGGTGGTGGAAACCAGCCTTTGTTACTTAACATTTAGTTACTTGATCTTCTACTGACTGCACACCAGCTGTGCCTGAGCACTCACCACTGTGGTGCTAGGTTGGCCAGCCAAGCCCTCCTCAATGGCAGTTGCCAAGTTGTAGTAACACACAGCCAAGGCCACTTGCAGAAGCTATAGCACTGAAACTATGTTTGCTAAAGGCACACAAGAGCCATTTACTTATTTTTAAAGTAAATTTGTCAGCAGAACCTAGGTATTTGCCATTGCTGGAGGAAGCAAACAAGACCACAGGGTGCTCAGATAAAACTGATACCCAAAGGAACAAGAGTCCTAACAAATAAGCCGTGGTGATTTTTCAAGATAAATAGTAAAAATGAGATTATCTGTGCCAAGGGCGACACTCCAAAAGAAATAAGCTTCAGCCTCTTGTTATAAAGGGAATGACATTCTTCCTATACAACTTATAAGTTATGGAAAACATAACTCTTACATTTGCCTTGCACAAGCAGAGTGAGACAAAAAAGAAAAACACTAATGAGGAAATTTATAATTCTGTCCCCGACAGCCAAGTTTAAACACTGTGACGCAAATAAAGCATGTGGGGCCATCCCCACACCCATGGAGTAGGCATGTTCTCCTGAAAGGCAATTCATCCTGATTTCTAGGTATTGGCAGCCACTCATAACAAGTTATTTACACAAGAACCCTGGTGCCCAAGGAGGTTCTTAACATATTTCAGCCTTAACCTCTTACTTCTATACATGCTGCCACTCTCTCAGTGGTTACTAGCAGCAGGCAAGTTACCATTAAAAGAAACCTAATGCGATATAAAGCAATCAAAGTAGATGATGCAATGGTTTTAAGAATATCACTTCCCCCTAAACAACATACTGTAGAATATCTACCTTACCAACCATATAAAAGACCAAAATTCATGTTTAAATAGACTACTATTTCTTTGAAAAGCAACCAAAAACCACTTCTGTATTTGAAGAGTGAGTCTCTCTCCAAAGTTTCCCATGTAGCACCAACACAGCTCAAGAGAACAACTGTCTAAGGAATCTTCAAGCCCAACTTACAACTACTCCTTCAGACCCAACCCATTCCATCACATCCACAGAAAACTTCCATCCACTAAACCAAAAGCTTTGATGTCAAAGCTTTTACTCTGGTCATCCTTCCTCTAGGGAGACTTGACTTTTGTTCATTTGAAGCCGAGTAAGGGAGCATTTCCCTTTCATACCACAAGGATGTCCAGAATCTCCTTCCAAATGAATAAAAATGAGTACAGAGAGTTTGGTCGATTTTAAGCTCTGCTGTCTGAAAACTGCAGATGTCTTTTGAAAAAGCCCAAGGAATGAGACAAAACTCAGTGTTTTGATGGAGTTTTGTTGATGCTAAGTAGGGCTCTTCCTCAAAAGTGGAGAAAAAGATGCTGAAGTCTGTTTGAAAACAGAACAGCTGGGCAATAGGAAACAACAAAAGCTCTGGTGAGGCCCCCCCTGTAGTCCTGCATCCAGTTCTGGGGCCCCTCAACATAAGAAGGACATGGAGCTGTTGGAGCGAGTTCTGAAGAGGCCACAAAAATGCTCCAAGCACTGAATCAACCCTAACAAACATTAAAAAGAAGATAGCAAACCCTGTAAATACTAATACATGAAACTAGGACAGTGTTTCATGCTTTTACAAGTGAACACATTACTCAAAATACAGTTATATCTATTGTGCAGGGTTATTGTGAGAATTCAGCAACCTGCCTGCACGGATATACCAAAGTGGCCAAGTGACATGGGATCACACAGCAATGAAGGGCTCCAGGAGACCTTGGAGGTCATCAACCCAACCTACCTCTCAAAGCAGGTCCCAGCAGATCAGGCTGCCTACAGTCACAGCCAGCGTAACTTCCAAATACTAGGGAAAAGCTCCCTCCGTGTGAGAAAAGTTAAACATGGGAAGCGGCCCAAAGAGACTGAGAGATCTCCATCCATGGAGATGTTCAGACCTGGAAGGAACACACATGGCCCGAGAGCAACCTGATTTACTTACACATGGTTTTGAGTTGGGGGTTAAACCAGAGACCTCCAGAGCTCTACACCAGTCTATGTGACTGTATTACAGCTACATAGTGGAGGATGCCCACATTGTACATCATTAATCATATGGTTTCTTGAAGCCAAGTCCTGATTACGAATAACTACATATAGTTTTCCTAATCATAAGAAGAAAAAAACCCACTCCACTCACCTCTCAAAACCATTCTCTCACAATCCTGTGACTTGCAGCCTAGGGACTACCCCCCCACTTGTCTGACAGCTTTTTAGCCCATGTAATCCTTTAACATTAGAACAGCAGAACAATGTAGGTTGAAGGGATATCTGGGGGTCATTTAACCCAATGCCCGACTTAAATTATATCAGATTGTTTGGGGGTTTTTCAACGTCATTCTGAGCATCTCTGAGGATAAAAATTCCATATACTGGGGCTCCTCCTACAATATTTGATTAGTCTCCTGAGGGGGTGAGGAGGAAGGGATGGAAGAGGAATCACAGTTCACAAATTCCTGGCACAACATGTTTTACAGCTTCACTGTAAATTGCTCACAGGTCACCCAGCATCATTTGCTCTCATCTGCTGCTGCTATTTTCGTTTGATGACCCATATTCCGATACTGGAAAAACCAAATAGTCTTCTCTGGCACAACTTTCATGTCATTGATGACTTTATAAACAGTAATCACAACCATCTCCCTCTCCAAGTCCCCTCTCTTCAAAGTCTTGCTTCATTTGGCCATTCCCCAGATGAACTTCTCTAATACGATGCCTTTATTTATCATACTTTTCACTCAATTACAACCTTTCTGATGCAGAGGACAACATGCAGATTTACCCATTGTATTCAGAAAGCAAGTGCATCATGGATTTATAAATGGATATATAATTTTTTCCTAGCTCGTTCTCCCTTTCTGAACTCCTAGAATTCCAGTTGCTGAAGTAAAGCCACACAAAAGCATCCTTATGACATTTGCACCCTATAACATCCTTACAACAATGGCATTATTGCTCCTCATCTGAAAAAAGAGAAACAAACCCATCAGGGTTACAGCTCGTGCGAGGTGTCGCTGAGCTGGAACCCGAGAGGAGAGCAAACACAGACCTTCAGTCTTTCAGATCCCTTCACTATCCGTTTTGCTGGAACAGCTCTCATGAAAGCTGTTACTGTGTGTGAAAAACCAGGCACTAACTCTGAAAAGCTTTACTGTTCGCCATTCCTTCCCTGAAGTAGTGAAATTAGGAAAAAGCACTTACAGAAACATATCTATGATTACCTTTTTAAACTTAAACCACACTATTGTGTTGTTTTATAAATCAGGGAACTCAGAATAAAAGCTTATGTACATGTGCTTCTCAAATATCATCCAGTACCATATGCAAGAATAAGCATTTCCAAAAATTCATTCTCCATGTCAAAAGGAGCAGGTGAAGACTCCACTATAACATATCTTAGGCTCACCTCAAAAGGCCAAAAGCAAGTATCTGTTTTCTGGTGTGGTAGTGAGCGAAAGCTAAAGTGAGGATAAGGAACAGCAGTAACTACATACTGGGCACCACAAAGTTTTTAAATAATATTTCATCTTGTTTTCCTTTCTCCCCTTTACTGACTAGCTAAATGAGTACTTCACTGGGTACTGAGACTGTATCATTGAATCATATGTCATAGAATTGTCTGGGCTGGAAGAGATCTTAAAGCTCATCCAGTTCCACCCCCTGCCACGGGCAGGGACACCTTCCATAGACCAGGCTGCTCCAAGCCCCGTCCAACCTGGCCTTGAACACTGCCAGGGATGGGGCAGCCACAGCTTCTCTGGGCAACCTGTGCCGGGGCCTCAGCACCCTCACAGGGAAGAACTTCTTCCTCAGACCCCATCTCAGTCTCCCCCTCTGTCAGGTTAAAAATCATTCCCCTTTGTCCTGTCCCTACAGGCCCTTGCCAAAAGCCCCTCTGAACCTTTCTTACTGGCCCCTTCAGGCCCTAGAAGCTGCTCCTTAAGGCCTCCCCAGAGCCTTCTCTTCTCCAGGCTGAACAAGCCCAGCTCTCTCAGCCTGTCTCTATAGCAGAGGTGCTCCAGTGCTTGGAGCATCTTTGTGGACTCACTCCAACAGCTCCACATCCTTCTTGTATCACTTCAGTCCTCTCATCTCCTCTCTGTCCTGATTAGCAAGGTATTAGTTCCCACTGCATGGAGTCTGTATTTCACCTGCGCTGACCCTAGTCACTGATCCAGGCTCATTTACATGATTTAAAATGGAAGGAGGCTGGCAGCTGCATCCAAATGTACTTGTGAATGAGGCCAGGCGCTCATCTTCCATATCCCTAGCAAGGGATATTCATCAGGCTAAGCTGAACTAAAACATTATTCAATGAAACAGTTCCGTAATTCTCATAGGGATTACAGTTATCTACTGAAAATCCATTAAGAGAAATAGAATAAGCAGTGAGGCAATGACCATCTTTACTCTCCCTCTTTAAACACAAACAACCTTAGAAACAAAACCAGACGGTGTTAAATGCCTCTTTTGCCAGAAATGCTGCAGAGAGGCATAGGCTTGCTCTCATTTATCCATCATCACCCAGAAGGAGCTGCTTCATCACAAAAATCACCGAAGAATGCCTTCTTGTTTAAGGTTCTTTTAAGACAAAAGTATTCACAAATACAATAAATCTCAGTTTAAGCAGAAATACAGCCCTTACCTGCTTTCCCCTCTCCCAAAAAGGCCAAATGAAATGTCTCCTGCTTGACCCAAATACCAAATAGCTATGGGGCATTTTTTTAGCACCAAACGCAACTCAATCAATGTGTACATTTTGACTTGTTATCAAGAATTGAAAAATAAAACATAAGTCCTCTTTGCCCCCATCTTGTAAACCTAGGCTGATTTGTTCAGACTCTTATTTTTCATCCAGGAAGGAAATCCTATATCACAACTTGTTCTGCTAGAATGACCCAAACTACTTGCCATGTTTGCCTACCATGGCATGAACTGAAATCAAACAGCTATTTAGAGTAATTAACATACTCCACTTGGCTGTAATACTGTGCTAAAAATTTGATGCTGGATATAAAAAGAGCTAACAAACTCATGAGCTTTTCCCTTTTCATTGACAAAAGTGGAAGCACATTCATACAACAAAAAGCTCTATTTTCCATCAACGCCTCTGACAAAGCAAGACACATAAGCACACCTCCCAGTCAAACCAAAACCACCAGCAAACCCACAGCATTAACTGAAGCCATCTTAGAATGGCTATTGAGTGGGGGATAGGGAAGAAATACTGCCTGAATTCCTATTTAAGTCTGTTCCTAAGGCTGGTCTGAACACTGATGAAACCTGAGAGCATTTTCAGGTGGCTGCACAAGCTTGAGTACTGCTTGAGCCAGGTGACACCTGGGGTATTTTCAGTACCTGAAGGCATAAAACTGCTATTCCACACTGTTCTAAATGCAAAATAATTGCAATCACAATCCTGTCTCTGAACATTTTAACAGGAAGATATTACCAATAATCCAACTAATCCAATGTCAAGTTCTCGCCTATCATCTGATATCAACAATTAGCCACGCAAAAGCTGGTCTGAGCAGTCTGTCTAACCCTTACATCAGCTGATACGTCAATGGCCTCGGACATGAAGCACGACATTTTATACACATTTGGACTATCTAGCATACCTTGAAGATCCACCGGTAGAAACTCCTGTTGCACCCTCGACACCTCAAGCTTGCAACATGAGTTTCCAGGGATGAGAAGCACATGGCCATAAACAACATCCCTGCACAAGATCAGCGTGCACTGCCCTCCACCTGTCTTCTGTTCCTACACATCTCCTTGCTATTCTCATCTCCCTCCCCAGGGAAAGGGGAGAGGCAAGCTCTGTTGCTGTGAACCGCTGTTTTGAAGTCCATGTCCCTTGGACAGTCAGTTTTTGCACAAGCACGGTGGCTGCTACAGAGCAGGGAACCCACCTATTTATGCAATGATCACAACACTTTCAAGATCAATTTTAAACACTCATAAGAAGCCCGATTTCATTTGGCGAGGAACCTGGTTAGCAGGGCACCATCCACACCACTAACATTACCTGAACAAGTATTATCAGTTCATTACAAGGCAGCTGGGCTGGTATTTCCTAATCCCATAATTAACTTTTTAATCTGTGTAAACCTGAGGCGATAGGTTATCACAGTCTAACACAATCATGTTAGAACTCTGGGATTCTGTATTTATCTAAACCACAAAGTGTTCTGCTGAAAAAAGACAAAACCCTGCAGGAGACTGAGAAGTTACGGCAGATTGCACACCTTGCTTATAGACTGATAAGAGTCAGAAAGCCAAGACAATTTTTGTGATGCATACTGATGTGCTGATGGTCAGAGAGGTGATGGTGCCAGCTGAGCACTGTCCAGTGGAGCCTGGACTTCCTCATGTTCCAGAGCAGAAAATGTTTCAAGTTGGATGAAATACATGCAAATGAGAAAAGACAGAAAGTGAAGGCAGTGGTGAATGACATCACTTATCTAAGCAATTCCACTGGAGGGGACATATCAGGTACGTGCAATAAATCACACAAGAGCTTATACACAAGGGGAACATGAATCAAATCTATTGTTCAGTGCAAGAAACAATGCGACTGCTTGTTTTGGCAAAGTTTCTGTAGCAACTGCTGATGAAATAAGGAACGAGAATAAGTTCTGCAGCTCTGCTTTGATCAGGATTAATCTTCAGCCAGGATCTCCTCACTTACAGTACCTGTTGTATGTGAAAGACTTGAACAGGTATGCCTTTTGGACAACTTTCAGAATAAAATTAAACTAAATGTGCCATCACACTAACACCCAATTATCTGCAAGGAAGAAATATTTTATACTATTTGTAGGTTACCTTAAAATAAAAAATCTCCCAGAGTAGCAGGTGCTCCGCAACAATACCCACAACCCCGGGGTGGACAGGACCAAGAAAACCTACTTCTGGCAGAAACTGAGAGAGATACCACTCAAATGGTTAGAATCAGGTTGGCCAATTCTTTCATGAATTTTTAGGATGAAAAAATGGTTCAAGTGACAAAAGTTGTTCCCCCAAACATAACCACTAAGTTCAGAATGAGCAGAGAGAATAGGCAGAAAAACAGAGGAATTAACAAAGAGAAGGAAAAACCCATTTTGGACACATCAACCTGTGACTGGAGACCTGCATAGAGAATGCCACAATTGAAGCAGGGGAAGTTGATAAGGATATGCAAGGGTAATTTATACTGTGACTAAAATGCAAAGGACAGATATAGAATCAGTTCCATACTTACAGCCAAAGCTGCCTGTGTGCTTGAGTTACTTTTAGTACAACCGCCTCTTCTGCTTATTAACAGGGGAGAGGAAGCAAAAGCTCGTCACAGAGTTTGAAAGCATCCCACACCTGAGGAATTTTTGTCTGTTTTCCATTCCAAAAATTCTTTCTAACCTACATATATATCAAGCAAGGAGCACATTTAATAGTCTATTGCTATTTCTTCCAAAACAGAATAAAAACAGAGCTTTATTTCTTACCGACACAGAAGCACAAAACCAACCTGACCCAATCAGATGGCAATTTTGAAGAGAGTAAAAAAGGAGTTATGACTATATTCTTGTCCCAGTTATTACCATATCAGTTCGTACCCAGAGCTATGGACCTGATCTTACAGGTCTTTTCCAACCTAGTTGATTCTATGTTTGTATGGTTCTAAGAATGATAAACCAGCTTTTAAAATAAAGATTGTGAGAGAGCAAAATTTTAGACTTAGATGCTTATAAAAAAGCGCTTAGCAATATGAATCAGCCATCTGCAAAAACCAACCCAGCCAGATGACTCCAAGCATTCCTATCTTCCAGTGACCTTTACATCCCTGATGCTCAGCCCCTCTGGGGAAAACATGTCAATCCATTTAAGATGTGGGTTTTTTTCTGATTTAAAGACCCTATGTAGCTGTGTTTTGAAATGGCTGCATCTCAAGCCTGACCAAATTTTCTGACCTATCCAAACCTGATTTCCTAGTTCTCCAAATATTAACCTCTTTCCAAATTTACCTTGTTACAAATAAACGTCAGTTGCAGAGCACATGTCTGCAAATACCGCCACCACAGAAATTCTGACATGAAAGGTGTGCACAAATCATTGAATAACAGAATCCTACAATGGTTTGGGTTGGAAGAGACCTTAAATACCATCCAATTTCAACTCCCCTGCCATGGTCAAGGACACCTTCCACTAGACCAGGTTGCTCAAAACCCCATCCAACCTGGCCTTACAGCCAAATACAGTACTTTTCCTTTTCTATTCCCCATTTGCCAACATCACTTTTACTCATATCATGTTTGAGTACAAAACTGAGCACAGAACTGCATCGGTCCTACTTGTGCCCAAGCAAATACATCTCCAGGCATTCCCTCCACTGCACTTGCAGCCAGGAGCTCACTGCACTGCTCCAGTGACTATCAACAGGACAGCTGATGGCTCCTGCCTGCACAAAAGGACTTGACATCTCTGTTCAGGCTCTAAAGGCTCAATGTCTGCCACCAAAACGGACACTACTTCATCTCAAAACTGACAAATCTCTTTAAAATCTGTATGCCAAGCAGACCACGAGGAACACCAAGATCATAGTAAGGGAAGAAGGCAAGACGTATAAGCACTTAGGAGAGGGGAGGTTTGCATTGCCAAAACCTTGTTCTGCGGATCTCTGACCATGAGTCTTGTAAATAGAAGCATTTTAGAGGAATTATTAGAAAAGTAAGATTCTAATTAGACACAGAACATGATTCTGTTGCAAGTGATCACTGACAGCTAGAAGGATGGGTGATGAGAGCCTTGCATGAGTCGGGATAAGAGCCGATGGACTGACCATTGGGTGTCACTAACACACTGCAAAAACAGAGAAGATAACTCTAATCAGGGGAGTTACCACAGCACATCACCTTGCTTAGAGACCGCCTTTCCCTACTCATTGCTGTGGAGAGCTCAGCTTCTCAAGCCAAATATAGCCTCTTTTGGAGCTCTACAAGAATGGTGCATCCCTCTACACACCTGCCTGTCACTCTCCCCTTTCACACTGGGGTGTTACAGTTTCAAGTTTTACATTAGTTCACTAAAGGTTCAGCAAAGCAGCCGGAGAGAAAAGAACTCATCAGATGTAAAAATTCCCACACAAGTCTTTTGTCTTTATTCCCTGACACATTTTCTTTCCTCTTCCCATTGAAAGCTTTCATGAAAGCAGGCTACAAACAAAGCACACAGACCATCCGTGCACTCAAAATCAGGGAGAAAAGAGGCAGATTTATTGCTGACTGGAGCTGGCAAGAGGGACAGAGATGTTGTTCCAGGCTGGAGAACAAAGATTAACAACTCTTCTCACAGATTTTAAATCCGGGAAGCCTTACCTCATACATCACAACACTACCGAAACAACAGAACACTACAAAATAAACAAGCTGCTATTGACACTTAGCAAGGGGAAAGGCTCTGTTGTAAGTGGGGTTTTGGGAGAGAGGGGACTAAAAGTAATGGGGAAATTTCACTTTGAATTTCATCACTCGAACAATTAGGAAGAGCTTAACTACATGAACTGCTCTACCCATTTACTCTTGCTAGCCCCCTCAAACACAAATTCTAAGAAGTGCTGAAAGCTTAATGGGAAAGCCCAGTTCACAGATCTTTCTGATGCAGATTGAAAGGTTTTAACTCATGTAACGCCCTTGATCTAGCAATACAGCCTGCAAATCAGAAGGGTACCTTTGCTCACAAGAGGGAGTGGCAAGAAGGACCTATGTGGACCACTGTGGATGCTACAGATTTTAAAATGTGTTAGGTTTAGGATCCCAGCACGCAATTAATAGCTGGTGCTGCAACAGAACCAGCCAGGCAATTATTTTTTTTACATTTCCCCTCCATTTTCATTCATCCCAAAACACATCCTTTGTTCTAACTATCAGAACATGAATGCTGTTGGTCTTTTCAAGTGTGCCTAGCCACCCACCCTCTGCCTGCAGCCTGTAAAGTCAATTTAGGTGCTTCCTAGCTACTGTCTGCTCACTCTTCGGGCAGGTAAAAATTAGCAACATACCATCACGTGGTAAATCTCCTTGCTTGGGAGATGGAGAGCTCTGCACATTGCTGACCTCAATTTCTTTTCGTTCCTGTGGAGCAGTTTTGCTGGATTCCATCTCATTGCATTTGCTTTTCGGAGACTCAAGCCCAGCAGCTCCATCGGTGGCATTCCTCTTCTCCTTCTTTACCCCCGCCTCCTCCTCCCTCTCTTTGTCCTGGCTGCTGATTTCAGGGATCTGCTCCAGCTTGCTGTGATACAAGCTCGGGCTGCCCAGCTCTTTCTTGACTGAGTTGCTGCTGCTGTTCCACTCCTCTCGCTTCTTGGCAGCCGGCTCCTCTGCCGGGAGGGCCTGATGCTCCTTCACCACCAGGCTGGGCAGCCCTGCACAGCTCTGCTCGGCACCTAAGCTGCAGACAGATGTTTGCTCTTCTGACACAGTCATTGACCTTTTCATTGGAGCGCCCGGCTTTCTGGCTGTGGGGCTCGAGCACTGGGTCAGGCTGCTATTAGGAGAGAGCAGACCAGTAGCGACGTCTTCTCTAAGCACCGGCTCAGGGTATTTATCGGCCAGGTTAAGGGTGAGGGGCACGGACAAGTGAGAGGACTCTGACATTGCACGCCTCATTGCCTTCCTTTGGTGGGCAGCCCTGTTCAGAAAACTGCCATCGTCTGCACAGCTCAGCTTGTCTTCCATCTCTTCCTCCATTTCAGTGGTATTATTAAAGCAACTAGTTTTGGAGTCATCTTGTGCAAGCTCTACGGTGGTAGTTGGAAGTCCTGGCTTAGACACTGTTGAGGAAGAAGAAAATCCACTCTGCACATAGTTGTCATTAACCACCCCAATCACACAATAGCTGGGAGCTCCATCTTTCTTCATGGTTGCTTCTTTAGCCCCCGAACCATTAGGAAGGATAGGGTGGAAATTTGGATTCCAGACACTGATTTCCTGATCCTTTATGTATTTGCTGGGATCACTCTCCGACACCGACACACTGGGCAGGTTTGGGTCTGGATGGCATTTGCTCTCCATTCCAGCCTTACTGACAGCTTTCTCCTGATCGGTGATGGCTTCATTTTTACCCAGCCCAGGACCAGGTTTTTCAGCTCCTGCCTGTCCCACATGAAAATCTGTAGTTTTAGGGTTTGCAAAGTTCCCTTCAGCAGAAGGAAACGTTTCCGAAATCAAAGACCAGCTCTCAAGGTGACCTGCAGCTGTCTGATATTTTTTGCCTTGCACCTCAATTTCTCTTTTGTCTTTCTGAGCTATTTTTAGCTCTTTGTCTAGTTTTCCTTCGAAGAAGCAGAGCTTGTCCTCGTCGGTGAAACCGGTGTTCTTAACGAGCCCATCCTTAATCGGTCCCGAGTTCACATTCAAGCCAATCTCATTCAGCTTCCCCTCAGTCCTCTGCCATTCGAATTCAGTTTTGCCGAAGTCTTTCGGGGACTCCATGCAATGGAAGGCTTCCGAGAAGCTTTCCGTGTTCTTGCCTTTACACAGCTGGCTGTATTCAGAGAGTGATGCCGGCTGCTTGTTGGAGAGAGACATTTCCGAGCGCTTCGCTTCCTCCCGCGGCTGTAACACCAGCTCAGAGTGAGTCGAGCTCGCAGGCTGCTGGCGCCAGTGACGACACACCATGCCCCCTGTATTCATGACAAACCTCCTTCCTCCCCACCCCCTGCCTGCTGCACGCCTTCATTTAGTGGATTCAGTCACTACTTCAAATGGAAATGTCGGGGTTTATCCTTTTGTAAAAACCAAAGAGGAATAAATACACTCCTGTAACAGAAATGCCCATCTCTAGCTCATCTCAGGGAAATGATATTTCTGTGAGCAGCATCTCTTAGGTTGTTACGTGTTTTGGGAAATATTGGCATCGTCTTTTTCTGTCAAACTGCGTTATGATCAGTGCATTTATAACTAACTAATTCCTGCTGATCACCCTCCCTCTGAAGAAGATTTAGGATCTGAGATCAGCAATTTTCCTCCCCTTAAAGAAAAACAAAGCACAAGCCCCCAAAACAAATCCAGCCTGAAACACCACAGAGCAGAATGACCTCTTTCAGCACAAGGGCTTTGTTTTCAGTGAATTTTAATATATTCTTTTGGAGTCAACAGTGATCACAAGCATTGCTGTAATGAGGATTTCACAACCCAGAAACCATATTGCTCATATAAGCCAGCGGACAAAGCTGAAAAGGATGAAATGGAATGGATGGGTCAGGAGAGGGTCTGTAGTCTTACATACTGTAGACTTTATTTTTAATTATATTTTTTTAATGTGAACATATCTTACTGTATTTTTGAGCTGCATTTTTTTCTGTTGCACTTCATTTACACCTAGCATTTCACATCTTGCATTGATCTATTCAAAACGAGTCTCAACATATATACAGTGCACTATCAGCCATCCTGTGAAACCTCCATATCCAACAGCTTTGACAAGGCTTTTCTATCCATGATCTCCAGCCGGACACTGCTTCCCTGGTTAAACTACCAGAGAGGGCTGAAGATTGCTTTAGCCACTCAGCCACCAGTCTGCATTGCTACCACTGCGCTAGCACCAAACCGCAGAGTCATCTTTTTTTTCCTTAAGTGCTTGGTATAGATTAATCCTTCACTAAGCCAAATTTTGTTCTCTGAACCAGGGTTACAATACTTTACAGCCATCAACCATTATGGACATCAGTACACCCCAGGCCAGGAAGAAATTTTGTCCTTATGGCTGATGCAGTGAAAGGATGCCCTGCTGTAGTTTAACAGAGAGCATAAATGTATTTTTACACCCAGAGACTGCAAGCTACACTACGCCCCCTGAATTTAACCTGCTGCTGAGAAATGTTACAATCCACACATTTATCTACTTGTATTTAAGCTCTGGATTTAAGACACAGCTATATTTAAAAACAATGACTAAGGAACTGTAAGTTTCATGAATTTTTCATGACACCCTCTAATTAACCAGAATAGTTCCACCTACAAGCTTCACTTCTCAAAAGGCCTCAACAATTTTTCTGTACTTTAAAATATTCATAGGTGTCTTGCTAGTGAAAAATGGGACCTTAGCTCAAGGCTTTCATTTTTTCCTGTAATGATGTAGGACTAATGTTTGCAAGCACTTGCTCACTACAGAACTATTTAGTCTTCTCCTCAAAATGGCAGACCTTGAAGTCATCTAATTCCATGTAAATGACTGCTATTCCTTTATTGCTCGGTCAATTCCAAAGCAAGATTTTTGCTGCAAATCCATTACAGATCACTTTAACGCGCATCCCCAGGAGCCATGGCAAGTTTGTAAAGCTACTTGAAACCACCTAGTAGAGTTTTATTTGATTTTTTTTAAAGCAAACAGGCACCATTTATAACAGAAGAGAGAACACTCATTGATTTAGGGCTGGTACTTCAGAGCCCAGTATCACAGAGGAGACTTGCATCACTGGGAAGAAAAGTCTGACTCATTGTATATGTCAATATACAGCCAGTAACAACCATCACTGCTCCTTTATTTAATAATCTTTTTTTAATGTAGGAAATGAACCATATTCAATACCTGGGATACTCAGAAGCAGGAGAATGTTTAGCTATGAAAAATCTCTGAAGTCATCTAATATTTAATCTCTCAGGACGCTAATGGAGGTAATGCAGAGTTCATATTTTGAGAGCTTTTCAATAGCTTCATCCTGCCCACAATACGTTGTTTATAGATGCTCATTCTCAGTTCCAGGCCCCACCTCTACTTTCTATCAAACACATTTTCTAATTTAAATTTATTAATATTCTGCTTCTAAAGCTATGCCACAGTGGTTGTTTCAGCAAGACCAGAAATCCCCACTCAAGACCTGACCAGCAGCCCTCACACTGGAGCTTTTGTCCCAGTTTTTCCTTTAGATTCTTAAAACCTTGCATTTTCTAAAGAATTACAAGAGAAACGAGTCAATGAAGCTAAGCTGTAAAGGGTGGGAGGATGCTCAGAAAACAAGAGTTGGACAGATTTTGAAAACCAGCTCAAATAAGGAAGGGCAAATGCCACAGAGGAGCTGCATTCCTGAAAGGAAGCCCATTCACTGCTTTTACCCTTGGTTCAACTTTGAGGAAGATTTCATACTCTTCAAATCTCAAATGAGGGGTTTCACAATCCTTTTGGCTCTCCATCAGCCTTTTTTTTTTTTTTTTCTTTTGAGAATGGGTCAAACAAAGGCCGTGAAAGAATTTCAAGCTCTTTCAAGTCAGACCCTGGTCAAGCTTCTGGATGTGGAGATTCACCCGCTTCCTGGAGGTTCTCGGAACCTTCCAGTGGTGAGACAGAAGCCTGTTTTACAAGGAGGAAGGCTCTATTTTGTCTGTTCATATCCTCTTACCATCTGTAAATCCTGTCTTTTCTTTCAGGTACAGTTGGCACAAATAAGCCTGTCAGGGAAGCTGAGCACATACAGCGTATATTTCAGTACCAACATTAAACACATCTGTAGTAATTTATCTAACTGCTTAGATATATTTTGATGCTTATACTAATTCTCTGAACACGAGCATTTTCCAAGGGAAAGAATCCCTGCCCGCTTCACTGGGCTTTACCAGGTAACACACTGCTGCCCAGGCTGAGACAGCGCCAATACCCAGAGCAGGCGAAGATCACTACATCAACACGTCATGACTTAATACCCAATCTGCAAGCTTCCAGCCTCAGCAGATGAATCAGCCTAGTGCTTCTATTTTTGCTTCACTCCCAAAGCTATTACTTATCCTTTCTAATGCCTTTGCTTCTTTTTTTTTTTTTTAATCTAACACAATCGTTTCTGTGCAGTCCTCTGCACTGGTTTCTAAGGCAACATCACTTTCCAGGATGATGAGCTACTCCTTGCCAGCATCGTCAACTAACAGCATCTCTCATTAGAATCTTATTACCAACCACAATCAGTAAAACTGACCAGAACAGTCGAGGACACAGTCTATAAAACCCAAGAACATAGAACAGCAATTTACATTCTCACTTGCCGATATGCTCACACACACATGCATGTTGTGCTATTTGGTCAAACACTCACTGCATGTAAAACAAGCAGCAATACATGAAGCCTGAAGTATGACCCTACCCACTGAACTCGTATGCTGCTTTTCTACTCGCAGCCTGGAAGAAGCCAAGTGAAAGGATAAAAAGGTGAACTGGAATATTTAGTGTTCTGGTCATTGTAACTTTGCACTACAAGCTTAACATTTGAAAGGCATGGAGCTGTACAGTATGTAAACACAGTCTCATGTTTTATGGAAGAGGATATTTGCAGATCAAATCCTACGTACTTTAAAAATCCTACTGATCATCGAATCACAGACCTATAGACTGCTTTGGGTTAGAATGTATCTTCAAGCCCATCTAGTTCCAACCCCCCTGCCATTGGCAGGGACACCTTCCACTAGACCAGGTTGCTTAAGGCCCCATCCAGCCTGGCCTTGAACACTGCCAGAGATGGGAAAATCAGTCAAAACCAGAATCAGAACAAATTCAAGAGTGTTTCCAACTCAAAACATTACCAGTATTTGGTTACCACAGGTGTATTTGATAGTGGAAACTGAAAAAACAAGGTCAACTGAATGATACAGAAGCAATGAACTAGCAATACCAGCCAGGAAAGATGAGCCTTGAAAATGAAACAGCACTAAGGAAACACGTTCAATATTCCAAACCTGTCAGAATTTACAAACAGAAGCATATTTATTTTTCTTCCAGCTTTTCTTAAAAATAGGAGTGTCAGTGATAGGCAGGAATATAAAATAAAGGAAGAAAACAAAACTTAGGAAGTCCTGGCCAAAAACTGTGGGTGCCAGCTTCAAGTGAGAGCTGCTGCATGTGACGTCCAGCTTCAGACAAAGTCAGTATCAGTATAACACCCAGTGAAAAATAAACCCAACAAATGTAAAAAGGGCAGCAAGTTACAGTTGTTTTGAGCAACCCTGAAGAGAACTCATTCAGGGTTACACCCTGGTTCAACAGAAGACAAATGGGCCTGTAAACACCCAGTATCTGCAAAAGCATTCTCTAAGCTCATCCCACTCTTAAATGACAGATAGAATTGATACCTCAACAAACCTTCTGTTAAGGCAGCAAATACAAACACACAAGTACTAAAAAAGAGGGTGAAACCAGATAATTGCTAAGTTCTATTGCTGCTTCATAAATATGTTTAATTCTGACACGAGAACTAGCTGGCAACATTGTTTGGTTTTCACTTCTCTCATATATCTAACTGGGATAATTAACAGGTCTTAACTAATGAACAGGCTGCAATATTGTATTCTGACCACTTCACAAGCGCTACTAAAGCAGCACTGGTATTATGAGGTACAACTGCTTTTGTGCTGTAATTTCAGGTAAGACGGATGCTGTTAGCGACACATCCATATCCTACCCCCTTGTGTTCAAGTTGCTGATCAACTCCTAGCAGAGAAACACAATTTGCAGTCTCGGGTCCCACAGGAGAATGACAGACATTGTATGAATGAAAGGTTACCAGGGAAATGCTAAACCAACTTCACATGACGATGACACCAGTATAATGGAAACCAGTCAGGAAAAGAAAATATTTAGAGAAAGGGCTTCATTGTGGCTGCAGAAGAAAAGCAAATACTGTAATTCACCACGGATGGTGTTTCTTGCTTTTTGATGTATCTTATTTACACACAAGGGATTTAGGGCTGCCATATTGAGAAATATGTACTGTGTTACAGGCAGCTGTGCTGTGCCAACAGGCTGCAATGACAGCTTGTCATCGGGGCAGCTGAAAGGGTAGGTGCTGGAGGGATGCCTGCAGCAGGCAACAACAGAGATTGTACTGGAAGCTCTTAAGAAAAGAGGGAAACCAAGCATCAGACAACCACTTTAACAGGTCCCTCCATCCCATGCTTGAGAAAATGATTCAGAAGCAAAACCGTATAGACTACAGTATGGTCACACAGTAAGAGCTTCACTCTGCCAGCGCCAAAGCTACAGCAGCATAAAGTACCAGAACACCACTGTAACAGACATATGGGAAGATGGCCCCTTCCTGAACAGCAATGCAGATCAAAACCAGAAGTTACAGAATCCCAAAAACCTAAACTTTTTTTTTTTTAATAGAATAATCATTAATGACAGTTTGGAGAAAGAAAATTATCTTTTGAAAGTCTCATTGTTGAACCTGTTGTTACTTTTTTATAAGGGCCTTTAGGGACAGGACAAAGGGGAATGGCTTTAAACTGACAGAGGGGAGAATGAGATGAGATCTGAGGAAGTTCTTCCCCGTGAGGGTGCTGAGGCCCTGGCACAGGTTGCCCAGAGAAGCTGTGGCTGCCCCATCCCTGGCAGTGTTCAAGGTCAGGTTGGACAGGGCTTGGAGCAACCTGG
>JAOEHX010037207.1:0-19919 GCA_025448015.1 Bolborhynchus lineola
TGTACATGCATGCCCTCAGGCAAGGTCCTAAAGCCTTCAGCTCGATACCTCTCAATTGTAAAGCAGCTGTCTGGATTGTTCACATGACCATGTTCACTCAAGTACATATCATGTACAAGCTTATGCACACAACAACAAACTGTGCTACATATCACACAGGAATTATGTCATACAGAGAAAACTCTTGTCCATCAAAACCAAAATTAATCTATTAATCTTCCTAGTTATAAATCTGAGCCTACTAATCTTCATATAGTTCTTAAGAGGAGATGACTGGTACAAAACTTGGAGGCAACATGCAGGAGGAAAAAGAGTGACACTGTAACTTTTGAAGCAGCATATTAAAAATGGTCCAAGACAATGGAGACAGGTCCTAGGTGCATTCGGCATTTGAACAGGCCCACAGGAGAATAAAGAGCAACAGCAGCAAGACAAATTCAGGGTCTAGGAATATTGTTGATACTCTGACAAGTAAATATTTGTAGAAGCTTTTTTTTTTTTTTTTTCCAAGTCAGTTGTCATTCTGAACAGCATTAACTAACCAAATCAGAATCCATTAAAGACTGTTTTAATTAAGGCTTCTCTCTTTGACCAGTTTCTAAACATGTAACTCTAAAGTTGCTACAAGTTTACAAAAAAGAAAGGGCATGATTTTTTTTCTGCCTCCCCCTCCTCCCAGCTGCTAAAATCAATACATTTGCTTCCACCCAAGTAATAGAACTGCAAGAGCAAAAAGTCAGCTTCAAGCAATTATCCATCTTCATAAATCTCTGCTCACAGTCACATTAACCTTCCCTCAGTTTTATGTAATAGATAAATGTGTTGCAGGAGAGTAAGATACCAACAGCAAGGCTTCTTTCTATTTACTTCAGATAAACTGCATAAAAGTATGTAACCACTTTTTCAAGCATTTACTAAACTCTATTTGACTTGCATTTTCACCAAATCACTCATTTACATTCTCAAATGCTGATTAGCATTTGTTACCACATTATTATGAGGGTATTATAGTAGTCTACTGCTGCACATGACTACTCATCAAAATAATTGAAGAAAACAAGTTATGCAATGCTAGCTTAAAAATATATGTTCTTTAACTAATAACCACCAGCTCTCTGTAGTTCTCATGTAGCCATGGCAAATGCCTAACGGATATCCAGAATTCATTTGCTCATGTCAAACTACATTTTTAATAGGCCTCTCCGGCTTACTTATTGTTGAAATTTTACAAAGAAAAAAAAAAAAAAAAAAGTAGTAAAAAACATCTGGAAAGCAATTACTATCTCCACTCCTCTCCCACCTAAAAACATTGATTCTTTCTACAACACAACTAGCAATGGGAAAGCATCCAGCAGCTACATGAGCTTTCCCCAAGATAGAAGCTGACATTACACCTCTCAGTCTCATGCTGATGTGCATGAAACTAGTACAATGAGCCCTGACATTCGTCATTGTGCTTAGCTGCAAATGCATTACAAGAAATTACAAGGGATGTTATCAGAAAATTGCAAAACCAGAGTGTTTTGCTTAGTTACTGTAATTCTTCAATGCTGTTCCAATCTTGTGCAAATTAGAAGCCACTTACAGCTCTGAAAACTGACAGGAAACTGAATGAGGGTTTCATTATGCTTTTAATACTTTTACTGGGTTACTTCCTATTAAAAGATTCTTGAGGAAGAACTATATAGCCTACCTCTATATTCATGCCAGATACAAGCACTAACATAAGACAGTTCATTATACTTCTAGAACAAAAAGCCTAACCAAATTCCCTTCCTCGAAGGGGAAGTAGCAATAGCAAGAAAACATTCTTAAGAAGCTAGGAAGAAGAACTGATTTACATTTCATCAATATCATAAATGCTTTCTTCATGGCTAAAGAAACAATGTTTTAACCAAATTTTGCATTTAAAAATCACTTTTCATAGCAGATTTACAAATACTAACGGAATTTCCTAGTAGCTCCTGTAATGTACACTTCATTAGTATTGATTCCAGAACTTCTTTATTAGACTCCCTCCAGCACAACACAGAGAACCACTCATACCACTAAACCAACTTGTGGTTTAAGTAATGAAAACTTTGAGGACTTGGAAGTCTTGTACAAGGAAGACTAGGACACTTCCCTAAAACTATCCCATAAAATTGACAAGAGATGTCACTATGGACATCTATACCATAAGAAAACATGAACATGCTAAGGGAACATGCCTAAAATTTCCACTGTAGATTTCAGTTATCCTTCCAGGTGTACTTGAGATGTGTTGATTAAGTCCCTGAGGCAAGCAACTGATACAGTACAGCCTGAATGCTGCTGTCAACACTACGGAGCAGGTTTTGTTCTGTGGTGCCCTTGTGTAGCGAGTACCTAACTTTATCTCACTTTGTATATGCTCAGCTTGTAATATGGTACAGATCCTCACAAAGCCTGTTTGTCTCAGTGTCTGTTCTGTCCTGCCACCCCCAACTTCCTGTCCCTTCTCCCAACTCCCACCCAGCTGCCAGCCTAAAGGACACAGTGCGAGAAACACACAGAAACCGAACGGAAAAAAGCTGCATATGGTTTGGGTCACAACCAGCGTCTCACATCTTCAGACACCCTTTTACAATGTCAATAAACAGCATGTAAGCCTTTCAACTGTCACAAGGACCATCATGTGAGTTGTTTCTGTGGAATAACAGCATTTTAGGGTAATATACTGCTTATTAAAGCTGTGCAGAGTTGCCAAGGTTGGGGGAAGAGGCAAGAGAGAGAAAAGACTTTATGAGCATTAAAATTTATAAAGGAAATTCAAAGAGTTAGGACATGCCAAAATAAGGAGATGAAGCTTATTGTGCAGAAAAGCAACCTCCTGAAAATAAAGCATCTCAGGAATCAGTTAATACTATGATCACTCACTAATAGCAGCAATACGTTTCTGCGATTTATAAGAATATTCTACCTTGAAAACAGGAACGTGTCGATATTTAAGTTTCTGCTTTTATTAGAGCAAAGAAAGCAAATTTGTTTCCAGGATTTCAACATGACATGTAAGTCAGCATGTCCTCAACAGGTACCTTCTCCCTGTTAGTGATCGAAAAATGCAACACTGAGCAGCATCACCATTTACACAGAGAAGTTCAGGCTATACTAGCATGCTTATAATCAAAATCAAGTCACACCAAAGCCATGGTTAGCTACTGAAGCTTTTAAGAAGCCAATGTGTTTACATAGCATCCAAGTATCTTCTCCGCAGGTATGTACATATGTATGGGAACCAAGAATCTCTACAGAACTATAGGCTATGCAATTTTAAAGTTCAAACTCCATATCCTCCTGCAGTAAGTCAATCTAAAGTGACTGACACCTAAGTGATAGGAAGGCATTCCTCTAATTAAAAATTGGTATCTGGCATATAAATCAATCTGGCTGTCATAATTCACCATCCTGCCTTATCAACTCATGTTTGGCATATGTTCCTTAGGTACCACAAACTGATGATGTAAATTTGTCATCTGCTGCTGCCTCAGGGTGTGTTTGGATAGGGATGAAAGGTGTTCAGACGCTGAGGAACTGCACATAATTCTTTCCCATAACTTCTCCTGTCCCCTCTGTCTGTCTCATTAGGAGCTGGCTTTGGGTGAAGAAAAATATTTATTCATAAAAAATCCTTTCTCAGATGTCTAATTTAGGCAACATTCACCATCTGTTGCTTCCCTACATATATACCCACAACTACTTAAATTTCACCAATTCATGATAATGCTACAATCCACAGATCTGCCTTTGTTCCTTTTTTTGTTGTTGTTTAAACACAGGGTTATTCTGAATAGACCAAAAGGCATTTAAGTGAATTTCAGATGCTGCAAATTGCTGCTTAATACTTTTCTAATAAATTAGCCTGCACCATTTCAATTAAATGTATTAGGAGAGCATCATCATCCATCCTGCTACAGCAAGCACAAACGGACATTTGATGCAAGACAGAAAAGGCAGAGCCTATGCTAAGTAAAGAAACTCAGAATACACACAGTAAGTGGAATTCCAAATTTGTTTCTTAGTGGATAAGCTCTCTTTGAGGTTTTAGTCCTGTATCCCAGCAGTGAAGATAAATACTGCAATCAATTCCAGACCCTAAGCATTTTACAGACAATACAAGTATTTTTAACCCTTGCTTTGGTATTTCCATTCAACTAGTTTCCATGATGCACTAGACGGGTCTTTTAGCTCCATGAAGCTCACAAGAGCAGGAATTGGGAGCTCTTAGCTTAAATTCATTATTAGGAGCAAATTTCACTCAATTTAAGATAGCAGCAAAATGAAATTTATGAGCAATGTTTGCAGCTGGATGAAATGCTTTGATATTTATTATTATGGATAACAAGATGTCAGCAGCACTTATATATGAAAAATGCCAAACAATGCTCTTATAGGATAATGTAACCATGAGTTCACCCTGATTGCACTGGCAGGACTTAAAATTGCTGTGAACACAGGATATTTCTTTATTTCTGCTAAACAATCATTGCTGGCATTCACATATTTCTTGCCTCATCATTAACCACTGACATAATTAATATGCACTCACAGAAGCCCCAGCACAGTTAGAACATAATCGCCTATAGATTTGATTCATGGAAATGTCTTTCCAGAATAACCAAGACAGATTACGTTTCTGAAAATGTCTTGGATACAGAAACAACCAAAAGCAAGTGGGGAGTTACCAACTGTGGAGGGGTGCTAATTAACAACTCAATTAAAAAAGGCAAATTAAAACTTTATGGTTCGTTATACTTCATTGCTTAATAAATTGTTTTGTTAAGCAAATGATTAAGAATGATTATTCTAAAAACCTGAAATTCTATCTGGTTTTCCACATTTCTTTAGAAAGTTCAATAAAATAAATCCAGTTTGTTTTCACAATACCCAAACCATACTCACTGCAGGACTTTAACACCAGTTGAAAGATTGGCAGCATAAATGCACTATAATTTATTTTGTGTTTATGGTAATTTTTGCTTTCTCCTCTCCCCTTTTTCACATGGAAGAATATATCCTGCTCTTATGATAGAGGAAATAATTTCTTCCTATGTAGTTATTTGATTGGGGTTTTTTCCTCTTTCACCAGTTTTGTGGCTCATCAAAATAAATAACATTCCTTTCAACAACAGTTTTCTTGATATATTCAGACCTTTTGGAGCTATTATTTAATAGTTCAGGACACTGATAAGACAAACTTTACACTCTAATAAGATTGTTCATAGGAAATATTTTGACAAGCTTTAAGAGACTATAGAATGATCCATATTGGCAGCTTTAGAAGATGTTTACAGATATTTTTAGACTGTTTGAACTGCCTCCTGAGATGACATTTGCAAGTCTATGTTTCTTACTGTGCTAAACTTCTACAGAGAAAACACTTTAACAGTGGGTAAAAGTACAAATGTTAATATAAATATGAATATGCTACTGGAAAAGGGAAGCCTTCCATTATCTTGAACAGAATCTGTTTCTTAATTTATAATTATGTATGTGAATTAAATTAATAATTAAAAAGTACTGCATGGTTGGGTTCTTTAATAGAGACTCATAATGCTAAAATTATTGAAAGAAAAGTCTTGAGCATTTCCAAAACCAATTCTTCTCTTCCCTCAAGGTTCACAGCAAGTTCAGCACACATTTACATACCTAGCTATGCAAGCAGGAAGCAGGACCTTATCACCACTTGGATTTCTGTGGATTGTAGTCTCTCCTAGTTTTTGAAATCACACAGTATTCTTGTTTCATCATCACTTTAAGCACTAAAATCGAGGGACAACTTAGTTTCAAAGTCTAATTTACACAAGGCAGAGAAAAAAATAGGGTTTTTTTAATTGTTACCACTTCCCAAAACTGAGTAAAAAACAAAAAAACAAAACAAAATAATAATTTCCCCCAAAATAAAAATCTTGGCTTGTATGAAGAGTGGGGAAAAAGGGATCAACAAAAATACAGTTTTTTAGGACAGTGTTAACAGAGAGCACCAACTAAGGAAAAAATAAGGAAAGTGAGTTCAACGGTTTCTCTAGTAGAGACCTACTAGAGAAAATCACAAAGTCTCCAAAACAACAGACTAAATTCAGCATTCCCTATTCTCTTCTCCAGCCTGTGTATGTCACGAATAAGAAAAGAGTCATCTCCTTCCTCATCAATTTTTCCTGTAAGAAATTTCTGCAGGTTAAATATGTAAGGAATGCCTACACTGATGAAGAGACATATTTAAACTTGAAAGCAACAAGTACTGTTGCAAGCACTGTAGTAAGCTCCACCCACAAACATACACACATTTACAGGCTTATTAGATATGTAATGCCTCACTTTCCATTTGACATGAGACGCTATCCCCTTCTTTGGTCTTCATATACTGAAAGTATTGAGGGGTACAGAGTTTTCAGAGCTCAGGTTTGGGAAAATAATCAGAAACAGGAAAAAAAAATCCATACCCTTCTTTTTAGTTTCTCTTCCACAACAAATGCTAGTTACCTGTCTATTTAGGTGCATATGATCAGAAAATTCATAGGTAGCTTACAACGAGAATTATTTGATGCTACAGAACACTGAAACTGCTATTGCACAATTAAATGACAACATTCCCTAGATAAATTTTCCCCGTTCATAAAATCTGTATTACTGGTTACTTACAAAATAAACATAAAAAATTGCTTCCAAGACAGAACAGCAGGACCGGAAGAAGGTAGTAACTATTTCAGTGGAAAATAAAAGGAATTTTAAGGGGAAAGGATACACACATGGTATATGACAGATGAATTTCTCATTCATCACTGAAAATTATTTTAATGAAGCTAAGTCAACTTATAAAATTAGATTTTATCATCAAGAAATTCTACTTACATAGTACATATTTAACCAGTCCTACTTATACAGACTCCACTTGTTTTATTAACAAACATTTCACTTTAATCTTCCTGAGCATCTTCAATGACTGCATAGAGACTTACTCAGCAGAATCCAGACCTGAGTTTCTGCATGAGAGCAGGCTGTTTAGCAAGACATGCAACTTCTCTGCAAACCATGGAAACAAATTAATGCGTACTGCTGACAACAGGCTAAGTTAAAGACAAAGCGTCATTATAAGATTAATCTTTATCATTTCCAGTTGTTAATCAGAAGCTTGGAATGTTTGTTTTCATTGTGGTTTAGGGATTTTGTTTTAGGGTTGAGTTCTCTGGTTGGGTTTTGGGGGCAGAAGGGAAGGTTTTGGGATTGCAGCAAATTCACAGTTTTTTATTAACAGTATGTTTTGATCATGATCTTACTGGTAGTTTGATGCATCTTGGGCAATGCAACTTGGGCTACTCTTAAGAGATCTAAAGTGAAAATCTAGTATCAATCCTATACTGCTTTTATTACGTGCTCATTACAGAATGGTATTCCAGAACCCCACAAGGATTTCTATTTCACATCTAGCATCATAACCAAGTGAAATGGTTTACTTTTCTGCATGTACAGAATTTAGAGAATTAAGTTTTTATACACCATATGGACTGGGCCAGATTTGCACATAGATGATTGGCATTTTTAAACTCACTAGTACACATGAAAAAAAATTTCACCACACAAACTCTGAAACAAAAGCAGCAGTTTTGAAAACTAAGTACAACTTCAGAGCAAGGTTAACAAATACAATATCCACAAGGAAGAGAAAGGCTCCAGGAAAATAACAGAAAGAGAGGAATGAAGGAGGTAAAATAGTCACTGAGGGAGGTAGGGGAAAGGGATAGGCAGGAAGAGAAATCACATCCATCTATGAACCTTGCCAATGTCCCTAGCACATCATAGCACTACTTTAAAACTTGCAAAGATATACCTATGTTTTGACACTGCAAAGCAACTGGATTTTCAAGCTGCAAACCAGCCCATTCAGATTACTGAGTGCTGATGGTCTCCAATTGTGTGGTCTATATCAGTTTTATCAACTGTGGCATTTCAGGGGTCTGTTTCGCCTTGTTGATAGAAGAGTGTTGCTCAGAACACTGGGACACAAAATCTTGGGGCTGTTTCCATTTTCATGGTGAGGGGAGCAAGATTTATAATTTTTTTTCCCCCCCCCGGCTCAAATATTTGCAAAGAAAACACAGAAGATACATTAATTGAATGCTCCAAATCCATTTGTGGAAATCAATGCATTTATGATTTCCATGAGATGCCCTTACTAGGGGATGGAGGCAAAGGGAGATGTCCTTAATCTGTCACTCTTAAACAGCCAATTGGGCAGCTTAATGCTTTCCAGCCATTGCAGCCTCTCAAGACATGTATGTATGCATGGTAACTTTGTCACAGTTATTGTACCAAGTAATTATAAAATAGCTTCCCTTAATGTATGTTGCATTCATATAGTGTTACCCTTTGACAATTTAATTCGTGAAAAAAATAGATGAAAATATTAAATTAATCATTATATGTATAAACTTTCACAGTTAGCAATTAGCTTTTTCTGATCCTAGCTCAAAGTAAAATGTAGCCATAGAAATGTTTTAATGTTACAGTGAAAGATAGATTACATTTAATTCATAGATACCATTTTTAGATAGACATTTAATTTAATGAAATTTCCTTGAGTCAAATTAGTAAGCTTTCTGTACGGATTCAAAGTCAGGGGCTATTCAGCCTATCAAGGTAATGAACATCCTTGCAGAAACCACATTTTTAAAATACTTTCATACGGAATAATAATAATATGTTGCCCTCAAAACATCAGAGGCAGTACAATAGGCCGGTCAGTAAATGCATAAAAAAAAAAATCGATCTATATACAGATACATTCTAATCTATCACAGAAGTTGCTAACAGTGACTTACAAACAGTAATAGTTCTCATTTCCCAATATACAGAATCATTGGTATAAAGCCATAACAGAATGTGAAAATGTGGCAATTTGAAATTTAATTATTTTTCTTTTAAACTCAGGCAGAGCAACAGTCAGGAGATCTCAGAGGCAAAAATAGAGTTGGGAGTTGAAAAGACACAGCAAAGATTAAGATAAAGTCTTGGTATTTCCAATACAAAGGACAAGCATAATATAACATAACCCAAGAAAATAAAGCAGTCTGTGACCACAACACAAACAGAAATGCTCCTCCCGCAGACACAATACTGTGTCTGATGAGAAGACACTATGGTATTGCCTTTCTTTCTCCCTATTATTTCAAGAGGTTCCATAATGTATTCAGTGACCACTTTGGAGTTCAATGCAAATGAAAAAAAGGCTACCCATTGTATAAATGCAACCAGTTAACTGCAAAACCAATGACATGGAAAATCCCTCTCAAAAACATTATCTCAGGTAGGTGGTTGATAAAGTGCACGCTCCTACTCCAGCAAGTTCCAATCCTGCATAGTTTGGCAAAGAGCAAAAGACAGGAAGTAGGAAAGATAAACAAAAGTCATTGAGTTCCAGGCACAAAACATGGTGTGTTGCGTGGTTTCTGGTTTAACACACACACTATGCACAGGAAATTCCCCAGATACTAACTTTTCATAAAATTTTGAGTTTTTACAAGCTGTATAAAAACCTAAGGAGCATGCCACAGTTAGAACTGTAAATACCACCTTAATTCAAAATCTTGATTACTAAAGAGATTCTCTCAGTGGCAGCAGCAATCCCTCAAAAGAGGCACAGCTTTTTTTCTTAGGCTTCCTTAATAGTAATCATTATCAAAAAAAAAAAAAAAAAAAAAAGAAGAATACTGCATCTCTAAAAAGAAATAAATGTAATAATCTTATCCAACTGATGGAAATTAATTCTCACGTTCCTGATGGTGCTGAAATCACACAATGAACACTCAGAAGAATGCAGTTCAAGATCTTCCAATTGCCAGCTCTGTTTTCACATGTGAAATTGATTAAACAGCTCTTGCTGTGCAAACCCAAATGACTTAAAGGATGCATTATTAATAAAAGGAAATCCCAACAAGTTTTTACTGATGAATTGTCCCATGCTGCTGGCCTGCAAAATCAGCTGCTTTTACTTTGTTAGTTGATGACAGTTTGACTTCTGAAATTACTTCTCATGCACTTCAATGCATAAATGCTATATTGAACAATTTTTTAATTTTTTCAAAGTCTCATATAGTATAAGGAAATCACTTCAAATGAGATAGCTTCTTATTTAGGCTGTGTTGATAGCATCTGAGTTCTCAAATACAGTAACAAAGATATGAACAGTCAAAACCAGGCTGCCATACAGGAACTGATCTCTCTACAGTTGCAGGAAAAGAAACATTTTCAAATCAATATTGACTGTGAAATATGAAGTAACATACTTGCCTGATATACATGATGAATTCTTTATAAGCAAAGGAAGATAAAATGAAAAATACTCAATGACGTAGTTATATTCCTTGTCCAGTAAAAATACAGAAACATTATCTTTTAACTGAACACTCAAGTAAAATAAAATCTCACCCAAAGGTATTATCAATTTCAGCTGAATATTTACAGATCTCAAATGAGAATTTAGCTAACCATGAACAAATATAAAGGATAAGAAAATGCCACGCTAATACAAAAGTGCAAAGGATCATTTGTACACTAAACTTCAGGCAGGATTTAAATGTTAATTTTAACAGTGGGCCAAAGGTTACTTGGGCAGAAATACTGTGGTATTGAGTGGCACCAACTGCTTGCTAAGAAGTTTCTATGATGGCAAAGCAGGTCTTAAAAGGTGAAGCAAGATCTACACAATTTGATAAACTAAGCCATGCAAAAAAAGTTTTACAACAAGAAGGCTCAAATAATTCCATAATCATAACAGCATCATAAAGGAGACTGAAGTTTTAGTTTATGACAGATATTCATTACAGGTAAGAATGCGACTGGTATGTTATGCCTTTTCCTCCCCACTCCTTTTCAAAAGGCAGATAAACTTCTACTACCTTAAATAAAGTAATTTCTTTTAAACCCACTGAATCAACATTTAATGGACTATGATTATCTCATAAATTTCAAAATACAACTCCTTCCTATTTTTGGGTCACAAACTTGGAAAATATGAGGGTGGAATACAGTTCATACCACATGGCCTCCATCACATATGCATAACTATGATATTTGTCACACATCACAGATGAATTAAGAGAACACAGCCACAAACACAAACCTTTGTATACAAGTCTTTAAATATCAGTCTTTAAAATGGTTATATGGCAAAGTTCAGTAGGCTTCAATGCCTTATTTATTGTCTCACTTGACAGAATAGTTGCCTGTGTAACTGCAGTTCTTTATACACACATACTGAACCACAGTAAGCTCCCGACTCTTCTATCAGATGGGAAGTGCTTCACAATCTGGCAAAACTAGCAACTTAAGGGCTGATGGCCTTCCCTTGCACGTACAAGCAAGCAGAACCCTGACACAGCAGCAGAATGATTTTGCTGGCCCCTGAAAGCCAAAGTAACATGATTAGAAACTGCTCACATTAGTAACACAAATGTGAAATGTCTACCAAGTTACAATAGGAGAATAGCAGACTCGAGACAAGTATTATTAAATACAGCAAAAGAATTTTCAAACTGCAGGATGAAGCCCATGTTTCCAAAACCAAAGGTCACTTGACTATTATTTATTTATTACTTTCTATCACAATGATTTATAAGAGAATGCAGAAGATTTCTAGACAGCTTTCCAGACATCAGGTATCCTTGAAGTTACATTAATATGGCTTATTTAGTGCTGTGCAAGCGGTTTCAGTGATTAACAGCATAATCTCCTTGGTACTATTTCACTCTGTTTCTGACAGGACCAAAATAGCAATTCAACAGCACTGTCCTGCCTGGATAAGCAGTTTTATGCCACCTGAAAGCAGAATGGTAGACTTTTTCCCTCATCCAAGCAAAAGATAATTTTCAGACAGATATTTGTATTCTTGATATCATATATTGTTACAAATGTAATGTTATTTCAGACAGTTATTTAAATGAAACGAGTTATTTGACTTTCCCCCCTCCCCTTCTTTAGCTGTCACCTTCCAGTCAGGCTTTTATATAAGACTTACTGTGACATGCTAAAAACTGACAAAATACTACTATAACATTACTACCAGTAAAAATCTTTTCCTAAGCAGAAAAGTGGCTTCAATTAGCACCATGTTGTAATGCTGAATGTCTGTTCACTCTTCCAATCTCTGTCCTTCCTAGCCTACATAGAGGAGCAGTAATATGCCTACAAATACATACATACCATTTGAAATACACATAAATACCCATAATATTCAGCACACACAATAAATATCAACAGGCATAAAAGAAGACGGACTTAATGTCACGTGAACATGACAGCTTGGCTGCCCTGCACATTCAACTTCCATTGACTTTAAGACTTCCTGTGTTAGTACAGGCTGTGTTTTCAAACCAAGTTAGAGCCTGAAGTCTATTAAATAACAAAAATCAGGATAAGAAGTGTGATGGCACAAGTGATTGTAAACCAGGATGTTTGTATATTTTTCCCAAAGTTTAATCTATTCCTTACTATGAATATTACACAGTGCAAACTGTACACCCTCCAAATTTATGATTACATATATATCTTCCTTATTGCCAACCATATAATAAAAATATCTTCCATATTTGTAGGCTCTTGAAACTCTTTCAGAGCAGACTAAGTCATCTGCCTTCAAAACCTGTGCAAGTATCTATGTTCCAGAAATAGTCAACTTACACTTAGCTGCTCACTATCACAAACCAGTTCTGTATTATTTAAGTTCCATTGCCTTAATAATTCTATCCATTTGCACTCAACACCTCCTAGTTTACTGTGCAATTTACACATAACTTTAGCTCCAATTCTATCAAGATCCCAAAGCCTACAGCTCCCACATCTCCCCATCATCAAAATGCTAATTTTGGTCTGTGGCATCACTGAATGCTTCGAATTTACCTATCTTCTAAAAAAAACCAAACAAACAAACAAAAAAAAGAAAACCCAGAGGTAAAGTCTTACTCTTGTTAATTACTATTACTCATTAACTCCATGGGGACCACGACGTAACTCAAATATAAGGTACTGCAAGGCACACTGAATGAACTATTCCAGGCAGGAAAGGTTTCTTCACTATTTAAAATTACGGTTCAATTTTCCGCAGCAGTTTAGATCTATTGAGAAAGAGAGACAGCTTCCCTCACCCCTCAAGATTTTGCATGGTTCCCAGGCTTTACTAGGGTTTTCTCTCGTGCTTCCATAAGTACTTGCATATTTTTTGGAAACTTCTTATACCTGAATGAAAGAACACAGTATGGCTGGCACAGGCTGTGCTTCCTTGTTTAGATCTATTGCCATTCATCTGTACTTCATACATTTACACTGCAAATACATCTTTGAGATGAGAAAGTCAACTAACTTTCACAAGCTCAAGTAATTTTGATGTTGTATTCCAGCACGGAATTCCTGCAAACAGCTATGCTCTCAACTCAAAAGCCTCTTACTCTGTTTTTCTAGGTTAGTTGTATTTCCTGTTTCGTTGTGGTTTTATCTTAAAGCAACCAAATGCAACCTTATGCAAATGCAACCTTATGCAAATAAGTCCTTTCAAGAAATCACTTTGTGAAACTAAAATAAACTTGAAGGTTTATTACCTTTCAAATTACTCATGTGGCCTTTTAAATGACAGGATGCAGACTGCACTGAACAAGGCAGCAGGAGAAGAGAAGCCAAGTCAAAAATCTGTAATCCATTTTTTAAATCATATTGGATGTGATGCCATATTTCAGAAAGTCTACCACATATCACTGGGAAGGAATCCTTCCACAAACCTGAAGGAAGCCCTGGGATAGGGTCAGGGTAGGTAACAGTAGCAGATCTACCAAGAATAGGTGTGGGCAGCCACAGGTTTACGCTGCCCTTCCCTCCAGCAGTCCAAAAGCCACAAAGCCACCCCGGCATTACACTGTATGAGCAAGGAAGACATGCAGCAGCTACTGCAAACAATCTGTAGGCTTTCTAAAAGCACTCGCTTTGTTCTTAAATTGCTTTTAGAAACATTGAAATCTGGACCATGTACTGAAGATCCCCACTAGCCTCAGCTTTCTTTATAATTTTAACCATTACTTGTCCTTAGGTTTGAGCACTGCTGTGGCATGCAGATTGTCCCACTACAATACAGATTCTCCCATTCACAGTGTCTCTTTTCGTGGTTGCAGATTCATACTATCCTGATTAATTCGTCAATTTATAAAAAACTTCTTGGCTGCATTGCAAGTATTTTGTGTCCCCATGGGTCATTTCATGATCCCTCCATCTTCCTCCACAAACCTCTAGGGCTTTGAGAGTTCTGCAAGAAATTGACCCCCTTTACCTACTGTACAGGTATTCCCAAAATCCAAATCCTAGAAGAAATGGAGAAAAATTGATTCGGCTACAGGGTGACCATCCAGGTCTTTAACTGTGTCCTAACTTAGTGGAGACCATTAGTGACTTCACTGTCCATACCCTGAGAGGATCATATCTGCTAACCTCCAAGCTACACAAACACATCCATCTAATTCATCCCATCGAGGAACATCAACTCTGTGCAATTCTGTGCAACAATTAAGACAGGAATTGAGGATGTATACTGGAAATCTAAAAAACTAGTTAAAAACACCCTCCTACAATTCTAGATAACTGATAACCCCAGTCAGAGTAGTTTCTTTGTAACAATACAACAGTAACAGCAGTTACTGTCACATTAGCATGTTGAGTCTCTGTCAATTTCTTGTCAACCTACCTTCATCCAAAAGGATTCCAATGGAATTTTCCATGCAGCACTATACCCTTAATGCTTAAACGCTATATCACTTACTTGGAAAACATTGATTTTGCTAAAGAATTATTGTACTTAAAGCAAAAACATTTTCTACCTGTTCTGCTTTCCGACTCCAAGTAACAATGAAAACAAGACTATTTTTGGCTCATTCTCACCCTATGTTTCCTTTCTGTTCACTGCAGAGCAGAGGTCACTTCTCTGCCATCAGGCCATGTCACCTTCAGTCTCCTGCTGGGTGAATTCTTGAAAGAAAACATTCACAAAAACCCACTTACTTACCCCATGCTGCCTACTAGGACACAGAATACACATAAACAATTAGAGAGCCACCTTCTCTGACCACTTTCAAGCCACACCAACCCCTACTACTCCTAGAACAAAACACCAAGAAATAAAACATCCCTCTCTTACCAGGCAAGGTTGCCAGCGTACTAATATTACTGCTCAGCATCTTACGCATCCTGCCTCTCAACCATATCCATCGTTGGGCTGTTTGAAAGCTTTTTCAAAAGGGAGCATTTTTAAAAGCTATATGTTCCTAGCACACTTTCCAGACAATGAAAAATATCAAAGGTGAATTAAAGGCAAAGTGATGGTGGCTGTGATGTCAAAAGAAAATTAGAATAAATAAGTAACTGTAGCAAATGCAAAGGTTTTTTTGTTGGTTTTTTGTTTTCTCTTGGGAGGTGGCATTTTGGGTTTTTTTGGGGGATAGGTCTTTCAGTTTGTTATTTTATCAAAATTTGTTTATTTTCAGTTTGGTTTTATATTAAAAAAAAATAAAATATCACTCTTGGGTATGGACTGCTCAAGTGACTTTGCAAATACATCCAAAAGGTTATAGAATGAGGACTGGCCATTTACCAACACAAAAGACTGAAGTCATAGTGTATCCATTACTCCATTGTGTTAAATTCTTTGAAAATTATTCAGTAGGTCAAATACAGGTTCTGAACTATTTTTATAACTTATACATTTACCACTCCACAAAATCAATGCCACTGTGAAAACCTTTGCAAATCGCTGCTACTGTTTCAGTCCTTCCTATATTTTGCCTTTTCTGCCCCGAAATTCAGATAGTTCCTCATATTTGTGAAGGAAACAAAATAGGCAGAGTATATCTATTTTTTTTAACTAGAAAAAAACCCCAAACCAAATTATGAAACTTAAATCTTTCACATACTTCAGACTTCCTCTCTAAATGCCCCATACAGCTATCATATCTGTCTTTACAGACTAAAAACTATTTAACTGTTAGGAAAAGCCAACTAATCTGTTCAGACTAGAAAGTTAATTCATTAACACAAAGGATTTCATGCTTATTCATCTCCATTTTCTATTGTAGAGGAATTGCTCATGAAGATGATTGTTTCATTCCAACAGCAACAGTCTTGTGTTTACTCTAAGAATTGTCATCCTCTTCATCTTCATGATTTACAGTTTTGAAAATTGACCTCTGAAAGCAACAGGAATTCAAACATATACAGATTAAATTCTCAAAAATAAAAGAACTGGCTTCCCATCACTTAAATTTAGTTTTGTGAGCACTCTCCTAACAGCAAATGAACAGGAAAAAGAAAACAAGATATCAAGCACCTATAAAATATCAGAAATCATCCCAACTCATTTGCCCACACCAAAGGCATTCGCTTGTTCACTAAGGAAACTTTTGGCTTCTCAAAATGATGATTGCACATAATTGATACCATTACAATTGTCTTAAACTTTGAGAGAGGTATGCCCACCATTGCATTTTTGGAAGACAAACATCTGCCTCCCAGTTACGTGTTGTTCTAATGTGGAATGAAATCTGTTGCATTCTTTATCACTGATGAATAAGAACAGTAACGAAAACAGCTTTAGAAAATATATACAGAAATTAACACCAGGATGATTGCAAATTGAAGAGAGTTTTTACATGTCTGAGACAAACAATGAAATACAGCAGGCTACAATTACTTATACAGACTACTTCAGCACAGCAAAAATATCCTTCGGCAAAGCCTCAAGCTTCAAGAAAAAAATTAATCCAAATCTCAGCAGCCAGTATTTCATGGTATGAAAAGCTACAAGTAAATTATTTTGTGCTGCCAGGGAATGTTTTGCCAGGAAAACACTGCATATCATGAAATACACAGAACAGGTCATGACCCTTCAAAACAATTTACCACCTTCATCCCTTGTAATTTGTACCATTGTGCAACTATCTTTTGGTCTTGCTTTCCACACTGAAAATTATACTTACGGGCCCAGATCCTGCTACCAACAGGACATATATAATGCCCTGTATCTCTCAAGAGTACAGTTCAATGGGTACTGTAGAAGAGTATGAGACCTATAGCCTGGAGTTACTTGTTAGTCTACAAGTATAGTTGCCCAGAAAGCGTTACAAAGATTATGTACTGGGAGAAACAAACCATGCTGTTCATTAAATTGCACTGCAGTGTAATTGTACGAGAGATATTAAAACACTCCAAAGCAGGGTTAATAACAGATTTTATGGAAGTGGTTAATTAAAAGAGGTCAGCTGTATCCTAGTACATTTAAATTAGTTTTAAGGAATGTGTCATCGTTTGTTACTGGGAAACTCACAGACTGAAATAGCCATTTTTGAAAAACAGTCATCTTGCTGTGCATTGTTTTGCGGTGCTCACTAACATCAGTGGATACTCTGTTTCCTGCATCCAGCAAGAGCCTTTTTTCAAAATCTGACAACATTAACAAACTCATAAACATCATACTGGTGAAACTATACACTTAAAGAGCAAATTACACACCCAGAAAAAGCACTGAATCCCTTTAAAATCATTTCTGGAGTTGTTGCATTGAGCCTGGCTGGGATGGAGCTCACTTTCTTCACGGCTGCCCATATGCTGCTCTGGTTTAGATTTGTGGCTAACACTGCTATCACTGAACACACAATAACAGCCTTCTCCGTTTTTCACGCTGCTCCTCCAGCAAGAGGCTGGGAGGGCACCCAGCCCAAACAGCAGACCTGGACTGAGCAAAGGGCTATTCCCTGTCTGGGCATTGATCTGCCAGTGGAATGTCCCACATCACTTCTCAGGTTTTGTTTTTTCTTCTGTCATTCTTTTACTAAACTCTCTTTTTAACTCCCAATTTTCCTTGTTTCTGCTCTTCCTATTCTCTTCCCTCATCCAGCTGCAAAGAGAACGAGCTGTTGGTAAGGGTGAACCCACTAAAGCTCTGCTTCATTTTTGTGCTAAGAAACAGTATACATCAGTGAAATAGATTTCTGTGAAGAAAAGCAGCAAATACCTCACAGAAGAATTTGATCATTAATTGAGAACAGATTATGTGATCACTGAAGAAAAGGCAGAACTTCATTCAGAACCCAGGAGAAAAGCTCAGTGGGCTGCAACTTGTCTCTTGAATTTACTTAGGATGGAGGGTTACCCCAGAATTCTGTTAAATTACAGACAGTGTAAAGAATTTCAAACCATCTGCATCTGCAGGCAGAGCCAAAACAACACATGTTCTAATATTGCATGTTCTACAGATACATTTTGCATTTCAGTTACATTCAGTGGAAGCATTTGAATCAGTAACTATTAGGTTTTCAAAGAGATTTAGAGTGGAACAATGCAACATGCTCTAGCAAGATGAAGTTTTAAACCCTTATAAACTATACACATATAAAGTCCTACTGATCTCAATATAATGAGCACCAAAAAGAAGTTATATCAGTAGTATACACTTAAATCATTCTCTAAGAACTGGGAATACTTAATAAATTTAGCAGAGTTGCAGCCAGAGGCAAAAAAAAATTTAATACTGTAAGTATGCTGTGAAGCAGAAATGATGTATCCACACTGAATAACCCCTTTTTCCATGATTCTTGCTTGTTCTCTCCCCTTACTACATTTAGGAAATAGAAGCGATTTCATGGAAAACAGCAAAGATGGAAAATTGACTGTAGCTCTTAAAAAAAGCCTGGGAGGCTAATGAACCATCACGGTAAAAGCTGAATAACCTGAGATCCTGGAAAGAAATTGGAGGTGAATTTTAGATATGCATGAAGACAATCAAAAAAACATTTAACAAAGATTGCTATGTGAAAGTAGGGCACTTTATTTAATCTTATCCACCTATACAAATTTAAATGAAACGAACCTTTAATCTGACTTTCAAAAGCACTAAACATTTTCAGAGCTGCCTTGCAGTCAGCCAAATAATGTTCCTGCAGGTTATTTCAAGCTAATTTTTAAAAGCCAACTACTTCAGTTATTAGAAAACTTGGCTTAGCTATTTCCTCAAGGGGAGGGGGGAAAGATATTAAAAACATAACTTCTTATCATCAAGTTGAGCCAAGAAAAATGAAGGGGTTGATCACTGATATTGAAGTGGCTGGTTAAAAGAAGCAACTTAGAGGGAGTCCTGATGTTATCTCAAGACTTGAAGTTTCCCTACTCACATACATGTCACATGAAAGTCTAGCTACTGTCATCAAGGTCCATAATGATGATCTTAATTCCTAAAAAGAGCAAATCAGAGACAGTGTTTGTAGAAAACTGCAGACCCTCATTCTACAAACACATTATAAATGAACTGAGACTATACCTGCACATAAAAATACACCGCACATTACTCGGAAGATCAGTGTCTGCCTGACCCAAAAGTAATAAAGAACAGAGCTATCTAAAAAGCTGCTTTGGATCGCCTGTAAGTGACTGAACCTCCAAAAATTAAAAGAAAAAGGACTAAAATAGGGTCTTGCTGAGAGAAAGCAAAGTAGTAAAATAAAAACAGAACAAAAACCCCACACAACACCAAAACAAAATAACACAAATCAAACCAACAAAAACAAGACGAGGCAAAAAGTCTAATCAGTATCCAAGGACTGCCATGATTTCTTTACCTCAGTAGGGAGTACTCACAAGGATTCTTCGGAAAACATTCTCAAGAAAATTCTAGAGTTTAATGATTATGCTTCTATTACTTTGTCCTACATACCACCAGACTAGCAAATTTGCTCACATAAATCATAGAATCATAGAATCATGGAATAGTTAGGGTTGGAAAGCACCTTAACATCATCTAGTTCAAACCCCCCTGCCATGGGCAGGGACACCTCACACTAAACCATGCCACCCAAGGCTGTGTCCAACCTGGCCTTGAACAC
>JAOEHX010037209.1:0-14494 GCA_025448015.1 Bolborhynchus lineola
GGCCAGGTTGGACACAGGGGCTTGGAGCAACTGCTCTATGGAAGGTGTCCCTGCCCGTGGCAGGGGTTGCAGCTGGAGGAGCTTTGAGGTCCCTCCCAATACAAACCAGGCGGGGATTCTGTGACTTGTTAGATGAGGTAGATCTACCTCTGGCAGTGCTACAGGAACAGGGATGCAACTTGGACTGCTCCTGATGGGATGGGAGAGACTGCTGGGGGTTCGCGTTTTACCCTATTTTCTTCCATTAAAAACCAAAAGGTGGACGTGCTTGGTGGTGCAGGGACTGGGAGGCTGAGTGCTCGGCCATGGTCACTTGCTCTAAATAATTTTAATTTGAAAACCTTTGGATCAATTTAGGATTTCATTGATACATACTTAGACAAGACACTCAAGATGGCAAATTCAATTTGATGAGGAGGCATTAATGCCCATTTCATTTAGTATTACACAGGTCATCTCCAAAGAGGAAAGTGCCACGTGGTAAAAGGTTGTATTTAGCATGTCAGTGGCAGTTGTTCTGCATCTCAGAGAACCTTCGTAGCTGCCTCAAAATAAGAGATGATTGATTTACAAAGTACCAAATTTCAAATTTCATATTCTAGGACTAAACATCGAATAATTGGACAAAGCTGTCCCCCTGTCTGACCCATCACAATCAAGCCCCTTTCAAGGTTGACTGCCTGCATAAGAAATATGTGCATAATTTCATTTTGTCTCCTGTCCAACATCCAATGTTAGAAGTTAATTAAATTGCTTGTCCATTGTATTCATCCACTTACAAAGTTAATGATATTCTGTTCCTGAATTAAAGAGAATTTTATAAAGCCTGCACTATGGAACCTGGCATGCTGTACACTGAGGAGCTGAACCCTGTCATGGTTCCTGATTGCAGCTCTCCTAATTAGGAAACAAAATGAATGTTTCTGTGTCTGCCAATGCAGAGGACAAGTCATTCCAACAGCGAGGGTAAATGCTTTGTACAATAGCAACTTAATAATATCTCATGTTTGACTATAATATATCCTGCAGGATTAATAAACCTGTTAAATTTTTAAATTACCATAACAAAGATGAACTGCAGTGTAGCAAGACGGTCTCAAAACAGGGACACAGGTTTGAGGGACAGAACGCTTCTTGCAAGGGCATCCACCTCGAGGACGCTGAAATCATGAGAGCCTTGTTCTTGCATGGGAAGAGGAAGGAAAATGTAACGACACAGCAAGCCCCCAGAGCCAGGATCAGTAATTTCAGCTATCCTGCTCTGAGCTCATGGCCCGGGTACAGAGAGCTGGTACCTGCACGGCAGGCTTCCTGAGCAGCCACCTGCATGGCAGGCTTCCTGAGCAGCCACACACGTGTAGAGCGGCTGTGAATCAAATCCCTGTTAATGGCAAACTCGCACAGCCTGAAGCTGCTGCTGATGGCGCAGAGGCAAAGCTGGATTAAGCAAAGCCCTGCACGCTGTGAGCAAACACCCTGCTCCCATGGGGCTGTGCCTCACAGCAGGATTGCACTGGCGGCATTCACCCAGCCAGGGCCCTGCAAACAACTGCCATCGCCATCAAACCTCACCCGTGCCTCCAGACCACGGTGTACAAACCCCACACCCTTACTCAAAGCAGTGGTACTGGGAACTCAGGCGGCCACTGGACACATGCAAGGGGAATTCAGGGCAGCGGTAACAGAGCAAGATGCAGTGGTACCTGGGCTGAGGGCATCGTGTGAAGCCTCCTCTTAACACCCTCCCTGAACCCGTGCTCCCAGGCTTCACCGTCACGCGCAGAGAATGTCCAAACTCTCCAAAACTACCACAAACAAGGAAGGCTTCCAGCGCTCATGCATACCCCACTGTTACATACTGAGCAACACGCACAACGAGAATCGCCCCTGTTTAAAAACCAGAATCCCTCTGACTTTTACCGACTCAGTACAACGCATTTCACCCTAAAAAGAAAAAAAAGTCTCCTTTATCCAATGCTATCACTGCAAAGTTGTAGTTAAGAATCAGAAGTGTTACTTCACCAACACTGAGCAGCTAAAACCGATTCTGGGCAATGACCCCTCCCTGCCTTTACTCCGGATGCTGCCACTTCAGCAAGAGGCAAAGCTGCACCTTATAAGGTTTTTAATTATTATTGCTTACAAGGGCCCTATGTCTCTATTTCCTAACAGGTTCACCTCACTGAAGGGCAAGATGATTTATATGATATTATAAGCCCTCGCATCCTTTGCACCAGTTTCTCCACTCATTCCATAAGGGTACAATCATAGAAACACAGAATGGTTTCGGTTGGAAGGGACCTAAAAAATGATCCAGCTCCAGCCCTGTAATGACCTAAAACAAAGCGTGATTTAAGCTTCCTCTGATCAAGTTTATTTAAAATACTGATAATCGAAGTAGGAAGAATCCTGACAAAAATCTTCAGTGTTTCAGTGTATATGAACTACAGTAAGAGCATAATTGAGCACACCCCCAGCAGGTTTGGTTCAGCAAACACAAGAAACCATCCGGAATACTATAAAGAAAATAGTTTTCCTGGAATTATATCCACTAATTACATATAACAGGATGCCTGCTGCCACCTTGCATTTCTTCACGTGCATTTAAGAGCACCACTTTGTGACAATTCATTTCAAACTATGCTCAGCTTTTTCCTCAAGTGGTCTAATATCCAAGATAAGGCTGCATTTACCAATCCAAAAGATGTAACTTTTGTGAACTGAAACTCATTAAATAGTATTGGCAAATCAATAAGGACATAAAGATGTAAAGCTTTTCTTTATGAAATAAACCAAATTATACTCTCCTAATCTAAATACTCAGTCAAGTCACTTGACAATTCAATCATGGGGAAAACCTGCCTTGCTATTAAAATCTCTTCAGAATGTCCATGCAAGCTGGAGCATGCACATACACAATAGAGATTTATTTATATTTCTACCTTTCAGAACTTTTCAATTTCAATTAAAATTCTGTAATTTTTATTGGGAATCACATTACACGCATGATAGATGTAAGTGAATTAAAGCACAATCAATTCTAAGAGATGGCCAACAATGAACCTAACCAGTTTACAAATTACCTACTGCCACTCAACTGGAGCTCGCCATGTCTGGGGACAATTAGAGAAAAGCTTTAATTGATCTTTCCAATGTCAGTATCGAGCTCGCTCTGTACATCTGTGAGGACTCTCTTGTACTCGATTTGCAGAATTAAAGTCGCTGTTTGGGCTGCTGATGCAAACTCCTGGCACAGTGTGGAGCCCAGGTTTGAAGTTCAAGCAAGCGCTCACGTACCCTCTGCACCCCTAAATAGCCACATCTGCATCTCAAGCCACACAAGTGCCTGTTCTACCTGGTGCAATGCTTTAAGGCAATTAAATCATATTCTTCAAGGAACGTGTTCCTGCCTAATTACAATTAGCAAATACTTTGCACACTTGCATGAAGTTTGCACCAGACCTGCAGGTTCCACCGCTGAGATGACTGACAAGAACCATTCTCTCTCTCAATTCAGGCAAGCCATGGAGCAAACTGAATTCCTGCAAAACCCAGAAGCTGTCTCCCTCTGATCCAGTGGTTACGCAGGCAGTGAACAGCAGAACTCCTTAAAGCCCTTTTGTCTCGACATCCTAAAAAGTCTGAATAAAAAGAAGTTCACTGTGGCCTGTGTCTACCCTTCCTCCTTGTTTTAAAAGGGTGAGACATGACTAGTCACAGAGACTCAATGATGAGACTCAAAGACTGAGCAAAGGTTTGGTCTCTAGCAACGTACCTTCTCAACATGGAAATCCCAAAGACATTCCTTCATCAAAGAGATTCCAGCAATTCTACTAATGTAGGGAAGACGCTGATGTTCTGCCCCTAAGCAGACAATTAATTTTGTGAAGCTCCCCCTGCACCAGGCAGACATCAGACAAACAAAGTAAATGCTGGCTCACACCTTCTGATTTACTTACACTGGAGAGAGCACCAAGACAAACAAGGCAGCAGAATGAATGTCCCTCAACCGGCCAGCTCCCTGGGCATGCCAGGGATCCAGCTTCAAGTTAGGAGGACCTTGGAAGGACGCCACCGCCCTGCCACAAAAGCTCATTTCACAAAGAAAACACCACAAACAGCTTAGGAAGAAAATGTCACAAATATGTTTACCAGATCAGGCATTTCAAGAACAGCATAACATGATAAAGCCCTTTGTGAAGGTCATCTACTGATAACAAAAGGACCACAGTAGAAAAAAGCTTTGGTTCTGTGACACACTGTCAACCACATGAAATCTGATAGAAGGTAGCATGGCAGATGAGAACCAAAAGCCTCCAAACACACAGCTGAGGCCCAACTTCATCACAGTTTCCAGCAGGATTCACTGGAGACACGGTCCTGCTCAGTGCCACTGATGCTTCTGCAGGAGGCGGCAGCTAGGGCTGCCCAGCACCAGCACCAGCACCAGTAGGTGGCTTTGTCAGCAGCTCAGATGATGGAGGCATCTGCCGCGCTGCGCCGGGGTCAGCCAGGCTCAGGAGCTGCACTGAGCTGCTGTTTCACATCTCAATTTGACAACAAATCAACAGACACCAAAGTCCAAACAGCAACAGATGAATCAAAGAGCCCAAAAACCCAACAAACAACCGAAAAATAAAACAGCCGACCAAAGCTCCTTCGAGGAAGTGAAGGATACCATCAACTGCAGTGTCAGTCCCCAGTGGGTAGGGATTGCCATCCTACATGCTCCTACTGGAATTAAAAAGAACCCTCCATTTAAGTAGAATGTTTTGGTAACAGTAGAAGCAAGAAAGAAAAGCTCTATATTGACCAAAGTAATAACTTGAATTGTATTTTGAAACTGAGAAGACAAAAACAGTCTGTATAAATCAGACAAGTTGTCTCTTCACGCCACTTTTATGATGGACATTAATCTTTGTTTCTAGACAGAACTGCTGTTTGATGTTACCACACTTATTGACTTAATGGGAAGGAATTTCTATTAGCCTAGGAAGCCGTGATGAATGCAGTCTTGAAGTTCAATGACTCAGACACTCAGTAACCTCCAACACTGACCCAGGTAGACAGAAACTTAAATCTTCATCCTGGAACATAAGATTATGCTTAATTCATGTTTTGTAGTTAAGAAATTTTGAATGCTCATGTATTTTCTACATCTACTTATGCATGCCTACGTATAGACAACTAAACTCTATACATAGTGTATCAGGCATTTCACAAAGGCCCATAGGGACAGGACAGGGGAATGGCTTTAACTGCCAGAGGGGAGACTGAGATGAGCTCTGGGGCAGGAGCTCTTCCCTGGGAGGGTGCTGAGCGCTGGCACAGGGTGCCCAGAGGAGCTGTGGCTGCCCCATCCCTGCAGTGCTCAAGGCCAGGTTGGACACAGGGGCTTGGAGCAACTGCTCTATGGAAGGTGTCCGTGCCCGTGGCAGGGGTTGGAGCTGGAGGGGCTTTGAGGTCCCTTCCAACACAAACCAGGGTGGGGTTCTGGGATAATTCTCAAGCTTTTTTTTCACATCCATGGGCAGAATTACCAGAAGACTCAAGAGCTCTTACATTCATGGTTTTCCAGCCTTCAGACCCCACAGCGTGTCCAGGCTCTACAGCTCAGCCTCTCACATCTTCAGGGACTTTAAAGAAGGCAGGAACCTGCAGGTGACTGTTCCCCCCACCATTTACTGCTGCCTTCTCAGTCACAGTAACAGGACATACGTGGCACTGACTGGTTTGTATGGCCTCAGTTATTTTTTACCAAGTCTGAATTTTCCTGATCAAGCAGCAAATGCTCCTTTCTTGAGACAAGGGAAGGTAAGGTATGAAAACAATGCAGCCCTCACACTTGTGAGCTTTTATCACGTTACACAGATGATGACAGCTTCAACTGAAGTCTGCACCTATGAGTCTCAGAACTGAAACTAGTTTTCACAAATGGATTCCACAGGCCTTTCCCAAAAGGAACAGCCTGTGTCCTCCTGGCCAGCTCAGGAAACACAGCGGTAGCCAGGCATGCTGCTTATCCAGGTCCCAGCCTTTGCTCTGCATGGTGACTGTCCCAGTCCTAGTTCAGTTCTGATGGACTTGATTTGCTGAATGGGCTTTACTGCTGCATGTCTTCAATGAAAAGAAACATTCCTTTAAATAGGGTCACTTGGTGTCAGTGTAACAAAACCTCTTTAGCACTTGGGATGTCACTGATGAGTGTTGCTGACAGCTTACGGACCACAAACATGTGAACATCACTGTCCAACTGAAAACCTTTAATGGTAACTCCTAGAAGAGCAAGGCTTCACCTTTTCGTGTAATTGTTTTTCAAAGATTAAAACAGCAATTAAACCCAACCTGCAAGACTTATGGCTCACATGTTCAAAACAGAGGATCCATGATGTGAAGTAAGACTCAAAATATCCGGAAGGCTTTGACATAGATGGATACTAGATGCTAGAGTTGCCACAGGACCTGTAGTGCAAACATCCTACTTCATCCCCCACTGCTTAAATTCAGAAGACAGCAGTTAACTAGCTCTGAAAACACATGCAAACAGCAACACCTCTACACCTCCAGCAGAGGTTCAAGAGCAGACATGTGCTGACATGCAGAGGAGGTGACAAAATACACTGGAGGCCAATTTACATGAGGCCTAGTGAAAAGTTAGTGTATGGAAATAAGAATGTTCCAAGGCAAAAGGAACAAGGCAACCTAGTTTAATCTGATTATTCTAAGGTTGAGGCAACATATTAATCAAGTGGACAAAACAATTCTATTAATGAAATTCAGAAGGTACAGTACAATAATCAATCTTTTACTATATTGCAAATGATAAAACAAGCATCCAGAAGGGTTATGCTAATTACATGTCTCAAGTCAAATGAACCTGTTCCATGCTTTGTCTTGTTTAGACAAATAGAGCATTCTGGCTTTATAATTATATTTCAGATGTCTACATCAGTGTCTGCAATGATCCATTAGCCTCCTGAAAAACTGGAGATAGACTGTTACCTTCTTATAACCAAAGCACACAACCCACCTACAATGCAACCAGGGCTGAACAACGTGCACAGCTGGTGGTGCAGTGAACACAGAGCCAGTCAAGAGACATGCAGCCAACGCGAGAGATGTGGAGCCAACCTATAGACACATCAAGCCAACCTATAGAGATGTGGAGCCAACTCAAGAGACATGGAGCCAGGCCCAGAGATGTGGAGCCAACCCATAGAGACACAGAGCCAATGTGAGAGACATGGAGCCAACCTACAGAGAGACGGAGCCAACATATAGAGACATAGAGCCAACGTGAAGGACATGAAGCCAGCCCCAGGGACGTGGAGCCAGCCCCAGGGATATGCCATGCTCCCAGCAGGCTCCTTGTGAAGGTGCACGAGGACAGGGATGGACTCCCCCAGCCCTGCAAGTGCAGGGGGTCAGCACAGGCTGGGGTGGTCGGTGCAGGGATGTGATGTGACGGTGGGAGCTTCACTCGGGGAGACAATGAGCCCAGGACAGTGTCCTGCAAATGCTAACATGTACCTGGGCTATCTCTGCCCAGACCATGCACTGTCATGCACATACAGCATCTGTCCCAACAGAAATACTATCCTGCAAGAATTCAATACAATCCCAAACGCCTGCGCATTCAGAAAGATCAAATTACAGCACCAATATGCAAAAGCCAGCATTAACGCTCCTGTCTTTCTGTCCATGCAGATACCCCATGTAACCGAGCCAAAGACAACAGGCATGCACAGACACACAGGACCAACCATGCAGAGTGCAGTTGGAAAAAGGAGAGGGGGGACAACACTGCCTCCACAGCCCCAGGAAAATGAGGCCATTAACTACAGCCTGGGAAAACAGAGAGTGCTCAGGACACATCTCCCAGATGCGTCTGAAATGCAGCAGATACTGCCCATACTGTAACTTGGTTTCAGCTCCTAAGAGTTGTAAGATGGTCTAAGATAGCACAGAGCCCATAAAACTGGTGTGTCACACCATGCGCATGCTGTACCTGACAGAAGTACTTGTGATAAAATATATACAGCTGAGAATACGATTCAGTGCATTTCACTTCCCTGCACGGGTGTCACGTTCATGTTACTCCACACAGGTGAAGTATTGCAAATATACAATATCCTGAAAGCAACTGAAACGTGCCACAGTGTTTCTGCACAGGCTGGACGGTATCAGCCAACCCCATCTCTCTCTGACCATTCCTGTGTGGATAACCACAGACCTTGCCAAGCCTCAACATGTTTGCTGGCTGCTTTCCCTGCTGTCCACAGCCCCCTGTCAGCCACGCACCACCATTTCCATCCCATTTCCCGTGCTTTCGCTCGCACAGAGGGACCACTCCAGCCACTCTGCACCTCACCTCTGCGGAGCCTCCCTCGCATCTCAGCACTCAACACTCGCTTTACCAGCGTCCTCTGGCACAGTTCAACATCTACTCTGGCACCTGGAAGTAAAGAGCAGCCCAGGAGCAGGGTTGCAAAATGAAAATACATCCCAGTCCATGGAAGAGCCCAGGAAATATGCGATGATTAAAAACCATCAACAAATGGAAAGATTTTTAAACAAAACCTACCAGACCCAACTCAGCAGGTAAACCACAGGGACACGAGAGCAAACAAGTACGCGCCTAAGCCCGTAATTAAAAGCCTCCGAACCCCAGAACCTGCCCCACAAAACTGACCAGAACATCCTTTCTGATAAAGAGAAGCATCATTTGTCCTTATCTTTCAAAGAAAGCTTTCTTGAAAAGCAAACAGAAATCATTGCTCTGTATTTCAGAAACTAAAGCTGTGCCTTTTTGTACCTAGCAATACATTCTATTTTGTTCAACACATTTTCCTGTTTTAAGTGAAAAAAATATAAGTAATAAGAAAATCCATCTTCCCATGTTGCACCCTCCTCCTTACTTTACGGAGCAGCCTCTTCATTACATGCAGGAGAAATGACATCCTAAGGAAGTTACACCAATGAACCCACAGATGCCATTGACTTAGATGGATTTCTGCAGGAACATTTACCAATAGGCTGGAATTGAAGGCCTGGAGTCAGTGGGCTGGGATCTGGCCCTACCTCCTCCTAAATGGGAAAAGGCCAGTTTCCAGAAGAGATGCTCTATTTCACAACGTCATGGCTGAGCACTCTGGCTCATCTGGTACCCAGCTTTGTTACACTGCTCTTTATAGATAGCCCTGACAAAACTAAACTGTGAGGCAGAAAGGAAAACAAGCTTACAGGAAAAAAAACCCATTTAGTTGCTAGTTATGAAAGTACAATGTTGATTTCGTATAATTTAGCATCCAGGTTAGAGTGTGGATTTTTCAGCAGTAAATCATCACCAGGTGATACCCGCTGCCTGAGCACAGCTCAGAGGAATTATTAGACAAATCCAGAGCACGGAAATTAAAATTTTGGCCTTAAGCTCTTCCATATATCTTGTTGGAGCTCTCAAGCACACTCTGTACGAGAGCTGTGACACTTTTAGGTTAGAGCTCTTATAAGGATTACTCACCATTTGTACTATTACAGCTACACAATCTTCCAGGTAAACTTGTGTTAGCAGCTCCAAATTAACTTTAATTCAGGTCTACCAAAGAAGAGAATCCAACTGTAACTAAATGAGGTCAAGGACTTTGGGAGACCTCATTTAATCCCGCAATACTTGGATCCTTTTATGAAGTCCATTTGATCATCGTGAGTTGTGCAAATGGGCGCAGTATGTATGGTAGATTAAATAACTGTTTAGTATTAGTCAGAAACAAGAAACAATAACTAATATTTGTGAAAAGTTACACCTGAAATCTTTCACTCTGTCGTATGTTAAATGTACTTAGCAGAAAGGTCAGAGCTCCTGAATTTGCTAGATAAATAAATGTTGGTGAGGTGGATGAATCACTGGAGAATTGGTGCATGGCAGCGAATGAAAAACCTGCAAATGCTTCCCAAACCCCATTATTTCCCTTTTTCCAGTAGGCCAAAGATTCATGTCCCTGCATGCCGCCAGTTCATTACAGAGAAATATCATTCCTCTTCTGGCACTCTCTGGGCGGCCTCTCAGCCCCACGAGGACCCTTTAATGTTTAATTCCCCATCATCTGCTCCAGTGAACAGCTTAATCTCTGCTTGTATGATCAATACTATATCAGTGTAAATTAAAATGACAATTTTAAAGTAATTAAGCCTGTTAATGCTCGATTCAAATGTCATTATTTGCACAAGGGATTGAGGAGAAATTACATCGTGTCTAGGGTGACAGGAAAACGTTTGAGCCTTCTCAATCCTGTTGCCGTTGTGCCACTGGAGGCTTTAGCAAAGCAGATTAACTTCTAGCTCCCACTGCCAGGATACCTATCCAATTTCAAAAGAGGATAACACAATTTGATAAATTTAATTCCAGCTACAAACTCAATTATTGTGATAATGGATGAAAACTGGGAGGAGACACTAAACAAGACCCACATAAAAAATACACTTAACTTCAGAATGAGATACAACAGTAATTGTTTTATTTGATTTGCTCTATCCCTTTTGAAAACCCTTTAAATAATTGTGATTGTTAGAAGAATAGCCAGCATTTATTAAATAGCATGAGCTCTAAGATCAAAGTGGCTGCAGTTTAAAGGATTTTGGTCACAATGGAAATGTTTGCTATCCTTTGCTTGTACAGCTACATTTATTAGACAAGTAAAATTACATCATTACAGTATTGGATCTCATAAATAGATCTATAAAACTCAACTATGCTCAGATGAAATCTCAGCCCATTCTGCTCACTGGCCTTTCCAGCCCCTGCCGTGACAGCCTGTAGTCATTTATTATTTCAGAGGAAGATTTTAATAATAGAAACCCTGAAACTTTATGAGACAGCCAGAGGATTCAGTTTGTATTTCAAGTCTCACTTGCTGAAAAAGTAGCCGAGCCATCGCTATTTGAACTCATTTCCAGGACTCCAGCAGACAGAAAACCACAGCAACTGAGGCAAAACACTAGGCAGAGCCATCAATATTTGATACTTTGAAGCAGATAGCAAGAGTGAAACACCCCATGCCAGGGATTTTAATTCAACAAGGAGGAAAAGTGGGAAGCTGCTGCTGCCAGGAGGTTCGGGTAGTAACAGCATCCTGCTAACGGAGGCACCAAGTGGAGCCCCAGGAGGGTCACTCAGCATTCCTGTCACTGGACATGGTTTTAATGAATTCCGTTGATCTGACTGTCCACATTTCCTGAAGTTCTCTGAAATAATTATACGGAATTTTTATTAGTGGGCATGAAATATTTTTGGCTTGCACTTGTTTGAATAATAAATGGCATGTATTAAAGTGCCTTACAGGTCTAATAACCTGCATCAGATCTGTGTACGCCTGTCTTATTAATTTTTAGTTTAAATTACAGCAGAATTCATCAATCAATGTTTCTAAAAAGCAGACTGCAGATTGCCACAGACTCACAAGAAAAATGTATCTGAAGACAATTAAAGTATTTACTGTGCCTCAAGTATTAAATCAGAAAATCTATCACATCACAGACTTCCTTAGATGAACCGTTAAAAGAGGAACCTTGAGAAGTAACCAAAGACTGTTCACAGTTATTCACAACAAAGAAGAAAATAAAAAGGAATAACTCAACTGCAAACAGAAGTTTTTAAATTAAATGCATTACCTGTAGCACAAAGAGAATTTTGCAATGGCAATGAAGGACGCTGATGGAGGCACGCACCGAAGGCTTGGCACTTGGCTGCCTCTGCAAGGATAGGAACTGCTGCATGGCAGAGGTCAAATTAAAGTCCTCCCTTCCATTTGCTTTAATTAAAATTAGCTTTCTTCTGAAAGATTCAAAACTAAGATGATTGTGTTCAGAAGGGGAGATGATACCCAGCAGGTTGGGTTGGTTCTAAACCTGGAAACACCCTGACTGTTACTGTGAGCTCATTACATTTTGCTCCATTAATAATGAAAACTAAATTCTGAAGCTACTACATGGAGCCAGAGCTTAACTATGATCTCTGAACACCAGGATCAGAAGCAACTCAGCAGAGGCAGCCACTGCTGCAACTTGAGATTCCCCCAGTGTTTCCAAGCACGGCTTTATTCTTCCTTTTCTCCTGTCAGTGACAGGCACAGAGCCTCAGCTGCTGCCATCAGCTACGACAAGCATGTGGTAGCCAGAAATTACTGCTCTGCAAGAGACTTTATAGAGAAAAATCAGACACTCGTTGGAGGTATTTTAGAATGAAGTTGGGAAGGATGAAGTAACCTTGTTCTCACCCCCAGCAGGATGAGCACTGCTGACAATTTTATGCAGTACATACACTGACATCTGAAAGCATTGCCCCTGTCAAGCAGCACCAAAACCAAATTCAAACTCGAGTGCTAACTCTATGCTCCTGCATGTACTCTACAGCCAACTGAATTAACAGAACAGGTATTCAAAAGCAGTAACGTGGTAGGAGGATTGAGTAAGTCTGAGTTGTTTTCCCGCACTGCTTGCCAGTGCTGGCAGGAAGAGGATACAGCTTCTTCTGAGGAATGCTGCCGACAGCTCCCTAACCCAGCCGGTCAGGAGGAGAACTCATCACTCACTAGCTGGAGACACAGACAAGCATTGCCCTCAGGCAGTGTTCGAACAGATGAGTAGAATGCTCTGCACATCACCTAGACCCTGCGCATGCTGCAGTACAGCTTATCTGTTGTGCATTATTAGTAGGGCACGTTAATGGACAACAGACCATAAGGAGCAACAAATTAATTGTTTCCCTATGTACAATAATAGCTCCATTTATCATGCCCATGTTGACCTGTGTTTGCTTTACAGAGCTTATTAATTATCAGGGATCCTGGTGCTTTAGAAATACAGCATCGGTAAAATTCACCATAACTGACAGATTCATTCAGAGCTATTAAACATATCTTTGCTGCTGAAGGCAGGAAAGTGTTCAACTTCATTTTGCTTTTAAAATTTCATCTGCTAAGCTTTTAAAGGAACAATGTTGGTCACAGGAAGAAACCCAACATTACTGGGAGTAAATTGCTACTTGTTTATGCTCATGATTGCTCTGTTTGAAAGCAACTTCTCTTTTTAACAATATGTCTACTATTGGTTTACTTTTTTCTATTAGGCTTTTATTGACCTGGCAGAAGATAAGCAAAGCCAAAGAGCATTAACAGATTATTAGCCTCATCTGACCTTCATACTGACTGTGTGTGCTTGCTTCATTTAGAACGTGTAGTAAGAAGGCTCCATGGAGACGACGGAAAACCTTTGTCTGGAGCTGCATGAGGTGTCCACCCCAGATCCCAGCCCTGGGCAGACAAACCCTCTTTGGTGCAGCAGCAGATGATGATGTCAGACCCAAACACTGTGGGTTCAGCTGCTTCAGCAAACCCCAAACATCAAAGGAAACGAGTATTTGATAAAACCCTAGTCCTGTCTCACTGAGACTTTCCTGCAGCTTGACCCCCAGGTAACTTGATTACTCCCTAAGCACATTTCTGCAGTCGGGGTGGCTCTCAAAGGAGGCAGTGAAGGCTCACGGCTGTCAGAATCTTGCTGTCACATCCAGCAAGAGGAGTGAGCATCCTCACAGAGAAAGCACAGAGTGCCCAGAACCACAAATCTAAACCCCAAATTGGCCATTATGACTTTTTGCTCTTTCTTTTTATGCTCACTGCGCATGGGCTTTGCTGTCAGAACATGCTAACAAGCCTTTAAGAGCTTAACAATCTTTCAGTTTGCTCAGCAATAGATTCCTTGCAGAATATTTGTTTCCCATGTGTGGTGCTGTGACACAGCTTTCAATCATACCTGTCCCTTCCCCTGATATATGGTTCAACCACAGCACAGCTTGGTCAGACCTTCACCAACACATCACTTATGGATTTGTCTCACTTTCAGGAAGCGTAGTGACAAGAGATTGAACTAAGAGACATTCTGGCCAAAACACTGATTTTAAAAAGGACAAATTGAACTGATTGGTAATGGCTAAACAGTGTTTTTGCTAGCATAACCAGCAGAAATTTGCTTCAGATAACATGAGCTGATGAAGGTAACAATACGGCATCGCAGCAGCTGCTGATGTCCTTGCATTGCAGTGACTATAAACCAATGCATTAGTATAATCAGGATGATGAAATTCAAAGTTCTCCTTTTTGCCAATGAAATACAAAGATTTTTGAAAATAGAAACATCCAAATACACAGAAGCACTCTCTGACTTCCTGGATAAAACAGAATCACAGAAAGAGAGTGACTTGGCCTTCGAGGGTCTCCCCTAGTACTACAGCAGGACCAACCTGAAGTCATTCCCGATGGCTCTTGCGTAGCCTGCTCAGGGAAGCTTCCACAGAGAAGTTTAAGGGCCCTTTATTTATTTATTTATATTTAAGTTTCATAGAACCATCAAACGGTTTGTGTTGGAAGGGACCTCAAAGCTCCTCCAGCTCCAGCCCCTGCCACGGGCAGGGACACCTTCCATAGAGCAGTTGCTCCAA
>JAOEHX010037210.1:769-15969 GCA_025448015.1 Bolborhynchus lineola
CGGTCTGAGGAGGCTTGCTATTAGTGAGTATTACACTGTGGAATGCTTTCACGTATCCTTGTTTTGCCTTTTCAGTTGATGCGGGTTTAGGTTCCTTTATGGTGTGAGTTACCATGTCACAACCTCCAAGAAAAAGATGGGCCTTGATAAACCCTTTGCAGAGTTTTGTATAGGTGTACGTGGTTAAATTTCATAGAGGTGTACCTGGGTAAACTTCATATATGTGTACCTGCCAATGTGCCCTTTTTTACAGGCTAATTTAAAGCAATGTGTTCATTGCTTTCTTCTGTAAGATCTGTAGGGTAAGGCTGTGTTGCTGAACTAGCTGCCTAGCTAATAGGGGTGTGTGGAAAAGTTCTGTACTTAAAATTCTTACACTCTGCGATCACAGAAACCCGAATTTCCTCTACATAGATTTCCTGGCACTGCTGCTTTGGAGTCATGCTTACTTGAGACTTTGGACTCTGGCTTTTGAAAGTTGATTTTGTGCTTGCCCTCAGCCCTGCTGTGTACTCTGAGCCTGTTTTCTTGATTGGGGTAATAGTTGGCTATTTTAATTGCACTGCGTTGCAGAGTTGGCTTTCTAAAGATAAATTGGTTGACTTGGGTTTTTTTCTCTCTTTTTTTTTACAGCATTGTCACCGATGTTGCTGTTGGTGTTAAGGTAGGATGCGTGCTTGGCAATTAAGGGGGCAAATTGTTGATACAAAGTGAACTACTTTCCGCGTCAGTAATTTCAAGTTGTAAGATTTTAGCTCGTCATTGTCAGCTGATATTTAGTCAGCAGTATATGCTTTATTAACCAAAAATCCCTAGAGATAACATCCAGGCTCTACACAAAAGACTTTGTCAGGCACTGAACTGTAAACAGTGGCACTAGATTAATGTAGTGGTGTCAGCTTCTTATTTGTAAAGCTTAATTTTACATATTTTTTTGTTTCAAACCAGCACTTTCTCATTGTTGCGTGGTGACTGTAAAAGACATGTTTTCTTCTCCTTCCCCCCCATCCAAAGCAGTTACTACTGAAGTTAAAAATGACACAAAGACATGGGAGGTAGAATTTATGTAGACAGAGAAGGGGGCCTTTGCTCTGCTTTACTTTTTATTTCTCAAGTTGTTATGAATTTATCATATGTATTAAGGGAAGAGCTTCCAATTCGTCATTAATTTACTGTGTACTTCACTTCTGTGTCCACGTCTGTTGTGGGAGTTAGATCAGTACTTTGTAGAAGCAGACTGAGAAATAATGAGAATGCAGAGATAATATAGGACAAGGGAACTTGAGCTTATATTAAACAATACATGCAAGCAGTTCTGTTTCAGTAGAAGAAACATGGAAGTTTTCTAGTGCATACAGTGAAGTCTTCACATTTGTCCAGGGACTCTGTAACTATACTACATTGCTGCTTTATCACCTCAAGCTGTTCTATGTTAACTGCTTGGTTAGCCTGGTTTTGTCTAGTAAAGCTCTTTGTCTCAGGTTCAGCATTGGTCCTGCTGGATTTGGACTAGTTCTTATATAACACAGCTAGCTTGTAGATGCAGCAGCTATTCTGCCAGAATCTATACCTGTAGTATGTTTCTCAGCAAGCTTGTTTCCAGGAGAAGCTAGAAGAAATCAGTTACAGATCTGGATCCATCTGGCCCCACAGGTTCATGCAGTATTGAAGACAAGCTTAAAAATCATTCTCTGAATCAAGAGGAAAGTGTAGTTCAAGTACTCTGTGGGAGCTAATCCCAATCAGGAACAAACTGGCATGATGGTTTCTTTGTTGACGGGGAGGAAAAAGTGTCAACTGATTAAAACTATATTTAGTAGTTTGGAGGAATGCCTGCGGAAGTTCAAGTCTCTTGGAAGTTAACTGCCCCCATAGTTGTGGGGGAAAATGATTTATAAATTGCCCTCAGTCGTGTCTAATTGAACGATTTCAGGTAGACCATATATTGCTTAGGCCTTAAATTCTGACATTCTCACTTCAGGAGAAGAAAATGGATATAGTATCCCTTTTATATGTTACTATGAGTGACTGAGGAGAATTTGAGTGTTCATGAAGTGTATTGTGTGTAGTAGGATATTGGATCCATATTTTCAGATACTAGACATGATGAAATGAAGCCACTTTGGATGGCATAAGTGCTTCTTTTTGTTGATTGTAGAAGTTGTCTTATGAATGTAATATAAAAAAGAAAGCAAGCCAGGTGTATCAGAGGTAGTGATTAAAATCAATACCAGGAAATGATTGTCTCAAAAAGTGTGCTCTTTGCCTTGTAAAAATGGACTTCCTCTCTGGATTTTAAAAGGAAACAGTCCATTTGTGCACAGAAGTAATGGGAATAAATATAAAGGGTGATGGTTTTCTGAAGAAAGCTGTTAAATGCAGGAGGAGTAAGCTGGATTGTATTCTGGGGCTTCTGTAATTGTCTCAAGATACTAATAGGAATGGAAATCGGAATTTCTTGCTAATTGGTGTATGCAGGTTGGGTAGCAGTCTGATGAGAGCTTCAGCAAGGTTTTATGGAAGGCCGTGTGAAGCATTTGCCTTTTACATTCTCTGGTGACTGTTCATAGCTCTTGGTGAACTGATGTTTTACAGTTGAGGACTGCTTTATCTGTAGGTGGTTTATAAACTACCAGGAACATTCGTGTGGCCTTTTCTTGGCTGTTACCTTTTCTTTAGGGTGCTTGGGGAATGTGTAGGAAGCAAGTTTTGAGTCCAAGGAGTTGCATCAGCAGTGTTAATGCTCTTTTGACACTGCTTTTACTGTGACTGGATAGTTCTTGGAAGCTGATGGGGATTTACCTGTGTGAAATCAACTTACTCAGGACATCTGCTTGACCTGATGCTTTCCTGAGATATTCTACCTGCTGTATTGTGCTGATCAGTTGGTTATACAGCATATTTGTGAAATATTCAGTTGTACTTGGAGAAAGCAATTGTGACATACGACACTTCTTTTGGGAAAACAGGAAAGTGAACGTGTTACAATTTTACACCCATCTGTAAAAATGTAGTAGTAGAAGTTAACTACTGTAGCCTAGGAATTGCCTATGAGTTAAAAAAGGGCTTTTGAGCTTTGGGGGTTGTATGTGGGCAAGGCAAGTATAAGTAAAAGGAATACTTGCTTATAATGTTTTATTAACAGTTTTAGAGTCTTCGAGTTATAATGAGGCTGCTAAATTTGAAGCTATTGCCAGTTATTTGTGCTGTTCGTGATTTGATTGAAACCATTTTTGTTCATCGAAGTGTTGAATGTGCAATCTTGGGTTTATTTATGTGTTGAGTCACCAGAAATTAATGCCAAAAGCTGAGGAAAATAAAAAACTCAAAATGGAGGTGGAAAAAGTGACACATACTCTTTGAAAACTTGGTTTACACAGAGTAAACGTGGGGATTTGCACAACCCAAGATATGCAGTGGGAGCATGCTTCCAGGCTAAAACCTGTCAGAGGAGCAGTGTGCTTTAATTTCTGAAGGCGTTAGAACGTGTCAAAACCCAGTAATCTTCTAAGCACGTGAAATAATTCATATTTGATTTGGTCTTTAGTATTTTATTTTGCTTACCTCGGATTCATGGAGGCAAGGAAATTGCACTCTGCATAGTTTACCCCTTATTTTCCAGTTTCCAAAGGAATAGGAAAAGAATGAGCGTTAGCTCTGGGTCTGATGTGACTTTGGGAATTCCCCTTCTATAGAAGCAGTTGGTACAAAGTGGTTTTGAATAGAACTGAGCTAAGGATTCCAGTAATGATAATATATTACATAGTTCATAGTTTGCTTGAAATGACCTGCTAGTTATTTACTAATCTCAAACTTGCAATTGCTCACTGGCTATATTGGTTTGAGTATCAGAATCTCATAACTGCAGCTTGCGCTGCTGGCTTGTGTTCTCTTTGCGGCTATGATGTTCTCTTTACAGTTATGATACTTTAATCTCGATAAGTAAACTGATTCGCACTTGAAGTGATACAGCCTTTTTCAACTGTTGAAGTGAATATATACTACATATAATGTAGCTTTTCTCTGAGTAATTAAATCTTTGGAGGGGAATAAAATGTAATGTAAAGAAAATACGTCACACAGGTGCAGGAATAAGTTTGGTGACATTTTGGTGCTCACTGAAGGTGATACTTCCCTTTTACTGTATTGCAGTGGGTGCCACTTCGGTCGGATGTATCATCTTTCTCCTGCATGGCATGCGTAGCTGTGCTGTAAATGGGGACTGAACAATTGAGTGACTCATTTAGTGTATGTGCATTGCACATTTCATGTGCAGTGGCTGAGGTGTACTTCTGCCTGCCAGGAGAAAAGAAGCAGTCAGAAAAGAAGCAGTCATTCCGTCATGAATGTGTTACTTGGTATATAGCAGTTGGGAATTTGGAATGCTTTCATCACTGCTTTGGGCTGTACTGGCCAAAAACTGAACTTCAGCTTGCCAAGTGTGGACAGACCCAGCTGTGCTTTGGAGGGAAAACCTCATATATTCCTGTAAACATAGTTTTGTAATGTCTAAAGATTTGGGAATGGCCTTTTTCACCTCAAAGTCAGGACATCAGCCTTTGCTTAAGAAAAGAGGCAGTTCTTGGGGTGTATGTAGTTGGTTATGTTATAGTTGGATAGAAGATGACAAGAAGTGCTCTCCTAGTACTTTCTGGTAGGTTTCCAGACAACAGTATGTCCCAAAGTCCCAAGGTTGCTGAAATGTAACATGGGGAACTATAAGAGTGCTGGGGAGAGGGAACCCATGAGAGACACGGGCATAGAGACATAGAGAAGAGGGCATGAAGTAGAGGTGTTGCTACTTTTTTCAACTGGAGCTCCGAGGAGTAATCTCTCTTCTTACAAATCATGGAGCCCTGACCCTTTTTTGCTTCTAATAACTTAGAGTGTCCCTATGGTGGGAATAGGGATGTTGTGACTTCTTATTTGAACTGTACGCTGTATCATGAAAATGTGTAGGAGAAAACCTAGCAAGCGAGTAAGTTGAGGCTAAACCTAAGAAAGGAGAAAATATATGTAAATAGCTTTTTCCTTTCAGTTTCTTCTTCACTGTTGTAATTCTAGATATTTAAAAAAAACCCATGGAGTGGTAGGATGAAAAACCTGGTTGACCATTTGAAAGTCTGTTTTATTGTGTTTAAACTATTAGAATAATACATTTGAGCTATCTTTGCATGTCTGATATAATTGCTAGTAGATTCCTAGTAGATTAGACAAAGAGTCAGCTGAGGGCAGTGATACAAGAAAAATGGGTTCGTTGTGAATTAGATGAACTGTTTTAATTTTGTGTTAGCCAGGATAATGTTCTTAAATCAAATTTGGTGTTCAGTAATACTTAGTTGTAGCAACAATAGACAGTAAAAACTGTACAGGACATTCTAGCAGTGAAGTGGGAATGAAGTGTGACCATATTCTGAAGTCCAGAACTGGCATCTGGATTTGGCTTCTCAGCAGTGGAACATGGCTTTGGTGCCAAAAATCCCCCAACTTCCTACAATGAAATATATCTGCTCTCTTTTTTAACAGAACTTCGGTAAATTTACCCTGTCAAAAGTTGCTTTCATCCTGTGTAATGTGTGTGGGAAAAAAAGGAGAGCAAAATGGAGAGGAAAGAAAAATGTTGGAAATTAGCGTGCTCTGTAGCAAGTATGCATCAGTGTCAGGAAGACTTAGTGTACCTGTTTGATTTGTTTTGATGTCTGTCACTAGTTGGAAACAGAACACTTCTATTTGCCTCTTAATTGAAGGGGTTGTAGAAGGAGAAATGTGATCACCTTCACCATCTGAAAAATAGGAACCAATACCAGCATGAAAATTGCTTTCCCATTTCATAGAATTATAGAATGGTTTGGGTTGGAGAGGACCTTAAGAGCATTCAGTTCCAGCCCCCTGCCATGGGCAGGGACACCTTCCACTAGAGCAGGTTGCTCCAAGCCCTGTTCAACCTGGCCTTGAATGCTGCCAGGGATGAGGCAGCCGCAGCTTCTCTGGGCACCCTGTGCCAGCGCCTCACCAGCCTCACAGGGAAGAACTTCTTCCATCTTACCTGAACTTCCCATTTCATTTTGAACCCATCACCCACTGAGTATTTCTCAGTTCTTGGAGCTTTAGGCCACGTTTTCACAAGCAGATAAAACTATGTTCCAGTTTTCTCTGTCCCTGTAATGTCCCTGTCCCTCTGTCCTTGTTGTCCCTTGACCAGCAAATGTTTGGGTTGCTGCAAGCCTCTCTTGGGAGCTTAACCAGGATAAGGCTGAGCTGATGCAATAGTGAGTAATGTCTTTTTAGTCGGGTTTGTACCAAAGTGTGTGGTTGCGTAAACGCTTGTTGCACGTAGAATTGGGGAGGACAGAACACGAGCAAGTTGCTTGGGCCAGGGAGAAGGTAGGACAGTTGATTTTGGTGGTAGTGGGTTCAATGAGGTTCTAGTTTTGCAAGCTATTAATGGGACTATGATGTCTGATTTAGGGGTTTGGATTTTAGGGCTGCAAGTACATAGGTTCTTAGCTTTTCATAAAATCAGGGGTTTTATGAATGCATAACATCAGTACTGAATTACAAAATAGCCCTAAATCTTTGTTATTGTTGCAGAATAGCAGAAAAACAAGTAGAAAATACGTTCTTTTCATATTGAATCTTTTCGTAGTGGGTCTTACTTTGAGATGTAGGAATTGCTACTAGAGGACCAAATCCGTGAATCTCTGCTCCATGACTAACGAGAATACAAAGAACATATCCAGGTGGTAGCTCTAGTGAGCAGTTCTCACCTGTTCTAACTTACTACCAGGTATGTGCAGCTGCTTCATAGTAACACTTTCTTCCCTGGTAAAAGTGGAGTAGAAAGTCTGAAATGGTGGAATGTCTGCTTCCTCCTGGAAGTTTGAAGCATCGGTTGGTTTTAAACTCTACTCTTGCCTGCTGTCTTTCATTACAATTGAAAGTTTGAAGATTTCCAAATGAGGTTTAAGTGCAGATTTGATTCTTTTTTTTTTTTTTACTCTTCAGTCCAGCTTGATCTTCAGATGCTTTGGAGAAATTTGGCTCTTTCCCACAGTGTATTTCGAGAGCCTGGAAACTTTTCCGAGGAACTGAGCCTTTTCTCCTTGCAGCTTAAAGCCTTTTCAGCTTCCCTTGATTGCACTCTCAGTATTTGCCAACTTTGTGTTTTCACAGAGTAGGTTCATGGCATATACCATGCGTATAGTTGAAAAGAATAAAAGCTTATTTTTCTCTTAGATTCTTTCTTCCTGAAAGCAGTGAGTGTAAAAATGGTGAAGCTCGTTGTTAGGGTATATAAACAATGTATGCTGGGCTGAGGACAGCATGAAAGCAAACTGAAGTGGGGAAAAAAGGAGAATACAGATAATAAGCATAGAAAGGTGGTCATATTCTACCCAGTTAATGTGATACTGAATTAAAAGAAAGTGATGTTATCCATGTAAGTAAGGTTCTTATGAAGTGAGAAGAAGCTTACAGTTTATATGATTTGTAAAATACTCATTAACCTGCATGGAATTTATTTTGGATTGTATATTTGGATGTGGCTTGCCCTGTCCTGAATGAGTCTTCTGTGATCCTAAATATTCAAGAGATGTAATGGCCTATTCACCCTGTAATTTGGATTAGGTGTTTTGACAGTAGTGCATGCAGTCAGAGCATAAGGCAGATCCAGTATTTCGTCTTCACTGAGAAGTATGTGAGGGTGTATTTATGCAGCGTTTCATTAAAAATGTATCCTGTCAAAACGAAGCATTCATCAAATTCTGAGCCATCGCATGTAAACTGAATGAAGTTTAGAAATGCTGCGAGAAGGAGTTTGAAGTGTGTTGTCCTGTCCCCCAAGTTAAATTCAGACATTGAATATCGAAGCAGTGTGCTTACAAGTGTGTATCTATTAGAGGGGAGCGTTTCATCTCTGTGTTGGAATTCCCATATGCTTTTATTCCTCTCCCATACCATCAAGTTTCTGTCTTTTTCGTTTAAACTGTTCCCAGATGTTGTAAGGAATGAAGTGTTTTACAGTGCTGTTAGATTTCTTGAAATCATGAGATCCGTCTCCTGGCTTGTCATAGCCCTTGGGAAATTTGTGCCTGTAGGCTGAGAATGACTGTAGTTAATGTGCAGTGCAGCTGAAGTTCTCATTTTTCCCTTTGTCTAGGGGAGGAGTAGGGGAGAGAGAGGAAAGTAGGGTGGGCAAAAGCATCCTGTTCTTGAGAGAGGTTCGTAATAGAAGCGAATTTGGGTACCATGAATGAAAGGATTTATCAGAAAACATATTTTTCAGTATCTTTGAGTGTATTCTGTCTTTTTTAGTGGTAATTAAATTACTTCAGATGATGCTGTTGAGTTTTTAACAAGGTGCAGTTTTGTCACTTGTTTTCCTTGTTCTGGTGGTTTTGGTTTAGTGTTCATGTAGTGTATCTAGGCATGCTTCTAATAAGCCTTTTGTAATACACTCAGTTTGTTAGGTTTAGCCAGAACTTTTGCCAAGAGTCTCTTCATAGCCTGGAATTATTGGGAAAAGAGCTGATAATGTTTCTCTTCCATAAACAATTGTCAGAAAGGTACTTTGCTTGAAAAGACTAAACCTCTTTGGTAACTCTGAAGCCAGAGTTGCTGCTCTTGAGGGGGTTTTTTATACCTTGGATGTAATAAAACCTGAAGAATGATTGTAATATTTCAAGCCCTATCTGGAGGGTGAAGGGAGGATAGTTGGCAAAGACTTCTAAATAGTATAGTTTTGTTTAGCCTGGAGGGATAGTATGACTGGAATGACTTCCTGACATTACGTAGCTACTTAATATAACTGGTGGTAGCATGAAGCTTCATAGTAATCTGCTGGGGGGGTAGATCCAAAATCCTGCTACCTAAATCGAGCTTGTGTAGTGAAGAATTCTGAATTAGCTATGGCAGTTAAAGCAAGGAGCTTGAAGATCTCCTTTATGTAATCCCACTGGTTGATGCCATACATGAACATGCTGCATGCTGGTCTCACACCACGGATGGAAATGCTCGCATGGGGTCAAGGGTGCGATAACTTGGGCTTCCCTGAAAGGATATAATGACTGCAACAAAATCGAGGTTCACTCACTTCAGGAAGTTAGTTTGGCAGTTCCCTTGTTTATTTTGTGTAACAGTATTTTGGCAGATGCTGGCTCTGATCCGAATAGGAGTTTATCTGTCATTGAAGATGAATATACATTAATGTTCTTGACATTGGCAGGAATAAAAGTACAGCATAGAAAACTTCTGCTGTTGAGGACTAGCTGTCAGGCTGTGACCTATTAATAGTATACTAGCAGTTTGTACTTCTTTTGTCCATTATAATCTGCTTCCCCCATGCTAAAATGGATATACAGTTTGTCTCTGCCATGTTGTGGTTGTAGAACTGTTCTTTGCAGTCTATGCTGAAGTAAAATCACTGTGTTGTTTTCTGTTTGTCTGTTGCTTCAACTTAGATTTTATGTTTCTGTGTGTCTGTGATCTTCAGTCCTGTTATGCAAACTCAAACCTGCTTTGATTCTTTAGAACACAGCAGTTTGCACAGATGAGGAAAAGAGTTAACTGAACATTGCTGTGGGATCTTGCATTCTTCACTGAAGTTGATCTGCTGTGTTCTTCAGAGATCTGAGTTCATTTTCCTTACCTCTGAAACACTCGAAAGAATTTACCCAAATAGGTTGAAAGGTTTCTTTGCTTTGCGTAGTTTGACTAGCAGAAGTAGCATGCTTGAGAATAAGGCTAGGGGATGTTCAAGATGCTTGGGGAATGGTTTATCATTCTGAAATACGTATGTGGGAGAGCTGGGTGATGAAGAGCTTTGCCCTTGGAAACAAGATGACAGTCCTTTCTGGCTTAGCACCCACTAAAAGAAGATGCACATAAACCCAAAGCCAAGCACCCCAAACCACTAATTGCGCAAAGACTTCTCTCTGCTGAATAAATATAAGTAAAAGAATTATTTATGTCTGTGCTCCAATTCAGGAGGTGCTTGTGTCACATAGTAATACCAGTCTTAAAGGGAACGTATTTACTTACTTGAAATGCTTATATTAAACAGCTTTACCAGACAACTGTCATCTTAAGGTAGCCCTTTTTGAAGTTAATGCCAATTACCAGGCAGTTACTGCTTTTGATTTTTGTAATTTAACTGCTCTGTGCCCAAGTACATCCTGAATGAAGTGCAGCAGTATCTAGGCTGCTTAAGAACTGATTAGGAAAAAGAGCCGTGTATAGTTGATTACTCTCATGGTAAGAGATACCTTTGTCTTTTCCCAAAAGCTTGGCAAATATATGTGGAAGTGAGTTAGCAGAGGTCTGCTCTGCCTTCGTGGTTTCATGGTGAACTGGAAGGGCATTCCATATCCACACCTGGACATCTGTGGATCAGACTTGTGAGCATTGATACGTGACAATAAAACAAACATAGAATTGATGATACGTGCCAGTGTAAGGAATTCACGTTTGCTTGTTCTTCTGAAACAAAACTGGTAAAACTTTTCCAAGTGTAATGACTAAATCTTGTAATTGACTCTGAATGTATTCATGACATTCAAAATGATGTTTCAAAATGAAAACTCTTCACTGTTCATGAAACACAAAAATACAGTAACTTAATACCCACTCTGTTGAGTAATTTGTGCTCCTTTTGGATTCTTCTGCTGTAGCTTAAGAAATAAACAGCTTTTTGAAAGCCTGATTTACTAGGAACGAGAAGTTCATGGAACCACTCTTGTGTGCAGTTAGTTAGCAGCTGCTGAAGTAACTTCTTGAAGCTGAAGACAACTAAAATTTGAGATATTTCAGAATTGTAAAGTTCCTGCAGGTTTGGGGAAGAGCATTCATTGTACTGGGGATACAATACATAGTAACTGCTGTGCTATTGGAAATGAGTGCCTGGCCTATTAAGGGAAGAAAAAATGCTCCTAAGTTATTTTAATATGCCTGACTATGGACTGATTAAGTCTCTGCTGCTACTTCTGCCTATTCAGTTGAGCTGTCCAGGCTACAGATGAGGGCCTCCAAACAAGGAAGGAAGTGCTGTTATCACTGAGTGATTTAATACTGGTAGTAATCTTGAACTTTGCGGTATTTTAGCTATGTAAATATTATATTAGAAAACTAGAACCAGTGCCTGAGTTGGTGTATTATATTGGAAGTGGAAAGCAGGGCAGTGTAAATAATGTAGAGTTTTCATAACTTCTGTAATCTGTTTCTGAGTTTCACCCAGCTAACATCTGATTAGAGATCTGTACTTAGTCTGAGAAGGACAACACATGGTCCTTCTCGTCGTCCTACTTAGTCTTGGTATCAAGCATTACTCAGCTGTAAAGGAAATCTGTTGTTGATTTGATAGGCAGTTTTGTTGACTGCTATGTACCCTTAAGAGCTTGGAGTAGTCAGTAAGATTCTTCAGAGCTGATGTTGAAAACTGAGTAAACTTTACTGGGTCTGTATGTGCAATACACGTACAGAAGCTCTTAAAAGTAGTATGTATTTCAGGTCTGAATTAAACTAGCTTATTGTTCTGTGTATAAACACATAAAGTGCACTATGATTAAATGGGAGAGGTTTGATTTTATGCATCTTGCAACTGTGCTGCCTGGAAGGGTGAGATCCTCCTGTTTTAGTGTGCAGTATTGCCGTGCCATGTAAACCACATTTGCTGATTATTCTTGAGATGCTCTTGGAATGTCCACAGCAGGATGAAAACCACTGGGTTTTTTTTTTTTTTTGCTTGGGGTTTTCAGTTTTGTTTTGCTTGGGCTTGGTTTGGTTTCTTAAAAATAGGGGTGTTAGAAGTGAGTTAAACACCGTATTTCTATCTGTATAGATTTCCCTTTTAGTTTCGGCTAGAATCATGTAGTGTGTACATATATTCCAATAGTAAACCAATAAGTGAATTTAAATGTGACAGAAATAGCCTAAATATATTTAATTCTAACAGTACTTTAATTGGAAATGCTGGACACAGTCATTGTTCAGTTCTCATTGTGTTTGGAGGTGGCTTCATTTCAGTGGTGGGTGAAACAACTGTGCTTAAGCTGCTCTCATTTCAAAGCTTGCCATGTAAATATACTGCTTTACTTGGATTTCAAGTTGTTGCGCTGAACTGAAAAGAGGAAATCTGCCAAATTGGAAGAGGTTTGGTTGTGCTTGCTTAAGTTCTTCTAAAAGTTTTCCCTGTCAAATGACGTTTTTAATATCATCTTTAAAAACTCACAAAACAGAGGAAAAAAAATATCTCTTACTGTCTCTTTCTTTTTAGAGAGGATCTGACGAACTTCTTTCAGGCAGTGTACTCAATAGCCCGAACTCTAACATGAGCAGCATGGTAGTTACTGGTAAGTGATGCCCTTTCAAAGGAGAAATCTATCATTTCTACTTGGACCCTTTTCCTATTTACAAGGGGAAAACACTGTAACTGGAATCCATTGTGATATAGAGGGATAAACTGTTGGCATGCTGTAGTGATCTTGTATTTACTCACAAACCTTGGGTATCTGAGAAGAAGAATCCCATAAAATAAGAGGCAGCTTTCAGCTGTCTGTACACTAAATCGTTGGTGGGTAATGGGATGAAAAATTACCCTTGTCTTGCATAGCTGCCTTCAAAGTAAGGAATTGCAAGTGCCAAGAAAAGGTAAACAGCTTAACAACTCCAGGATGACCTCCTTTTTCATATGTGGACATCTGTGAGTCTGGCCATTGCAGGGAAGAACACTGCCGGTTTTATAACATGGTATGGATTCAGAAGAACAGAGTTTTGCTCTGTTCTGGTTTAGACTGCTAAAGCAGGAAACTTCTCACTTTGCTCCTTCAGCCTGAGATTGCAGTGGTAGAATCTCAGAAAGTGCAAAGTGGGCATGGTTGTTCTTTAGGCACATTGCTGGTGATGCTGAGTAGAAAGACTTCATGAATTGGCACACGCTAAGATGTCTTCTGTTGCAGTTAAGACTTCCTTCATGGTGAACATGCATTGAGTTCCCTTGGAAGGCTCACATGAGAGGTCTTTTGGTCTTCTCCCCCTCTTCCTAGGTGTGAAGGAGTTGGTTCGTGGCATCAGAGAATGGTGCTGGGCTTTCCAAAGAATTGTCTGGTTCCCTGCTTTAATCTGCCAGATCAGTTTTTCTGTCTTTGTGCTGAGCAGTAGAGTAGCTGATACTAGTAGCAGGCTCTTTCCTTTTAACCTAATAGTAGAAGTTTGGGATCTAGGGTGCAATTTCTTGTTACATTAAAGGTTGCAATGGCCGCTGTTGGCAGGATGGGTAGTTATGTGCTTTCTCATCCTACATCCTTAGCACAGGCAGAAGCCCTCCCCCAACTCCATGAGTTGCTGCTCCATTCTCTGTTGGAGTGCTCATACACTTGCTAATCCAGCAGTAAACTGTACTGCCAGAAAAGTCTAGTTTCCCTTGGAGCAACTTACTCATCAGTCCCGTGGCTGCACAGTTGGTAGATTCACTGTGGGGTGGAGGAGTGTGCTGGAAGAAGAGAGGAGAACCACTTCCATTGGCAGTTCTGTAACCAGAGGTGAAGAGATGATACTTTGGAATAGATCCGAAGTGGGATACAGGGCATTCATAGCTATGTTAGAACTCAAGAGCATTCATTATCTCCCCTACTTTTCTTACTTCCTTCTGCTCCTGAAAGAGCTCCCATGGTTTTATGTTCTTGATGTCCTCTGCATTCCTGGATATTAGTGCTTCAGCGCTTTGCCTCACTTAAATGAGAAACTAGAATGAAAAGGAGTTCGGGTTGCATGTATGTGAGGATTTGGATTTGGGCAGTGGGAGGGAGAACACTGTCAACAGGACTAAATCCTGAATGTTACCAGATTTCCCATAGGATTTCAGAGAAACTTTTAGTTCAGGAAAAGTAAGTGCAAGTGAATTTGTCAAAGGAAAACCCCTGAAATAAGAACGAATGTCATTGCAGATTTTCAGACCCCAAAATACAGAAGCTTGTCTGAGATACTCAACTTTAAATAGAAATCATTTTCTCCTCAAAAAGCTCTTAAAAGAGTGCTTTGATTCCTTTCTGTGAACTTAGGAAGTTGATGTATTTAGCAAATAATGGCTTTGTTTCTCCCCTCTTTAAGTTGATTTAGGTTTTGGGTTTTGTGGGTGTTTTGGGGGGGGGGGGTAGTGTTGAGGGTTCTTTTTTTCTCAAAGAATAAACATTTGTGAGAGAGTTTTCAAATTAATTGATTTGTTACATATTAAACAAATAAAACCTTGATACGTCTCCAGGCATGCAGAACCATAACTGACTTCGCAGAAACTCATTCACAAACAGCAGTGCTCGTGAGTCGTGGCATGGTTTGTCTAGTATCAATTCCCTGTTAGAAAAGCTTCCATATTAATTGTGTAATATATAAAGGAGCTTCATGGAAAACAATCCTAAACTAACAAAACCTCCTAATCTGAATGTAGTGTTCTAGTTAAAGCTATTCTCTATAGAAGTCAGTGGAAAGGGGGCTAATTTGGTTTGGGTTTTTTTGGTTTTAAGCAGTTTGTTGGGGCTGTGATCAAATTTCTCTTCTGTCTCCCTGCCTTTTGTAAATGGCATTGAAAAACCCCTGTAGAGTAGTGTAAATACACAGTTCAGTGATACTGCTGAATGTATCCTCCCAAAGCTGTCGTGTTATCATGGGGCTGGAAGTAGTTTTTCTAGATTAACAGAGTTCACAGCTTCAGACTGTAGGCTTAGAAGTGATTAGAACTTAAATGGAAACCCATATGTTAATTTTTCCATACCCATCTCCTGAAGCCAGATGAGTTCAAGTATTCTTTATGTCTGAGTTAATGTCTTCCTTTTGCTTCTGTTCTCGTGTTACTTTTCTCTTCAGAAGAGTTTAAAACTTCCCATGAACAGGGTTTTTTTTTTTCTGTAGCCAGGGTTTGATAGTGATGGATCTTCTCTAGGGCTTAGAAGGAACTGTACTCATTGATTAAGTTCTTTGTAAAGGAGACAAATTGTAAAAATTGGTTTACTCTTAAAACTAATACTTGTTCTTGACCTTTATTTGCAGAGTTTGGAAGTGGCATAATTTTAGGAGACCTGGTCATTGTTTTCTGGAGGACACAGAATCACAGAGTCCCAGACTGGTTTGGGTTGGAAAGGACCTTAAGATCATCCAGTTCCAATCCCCTGCCACAGGCAGGGACACCTCACACCAGAGCAGTTGCTCCAAGCCCC
>JAOEHX010037211.1:0-12830 GCA_025448015.1 Bolborhynchus lineola
ATTAAAACACAAAATAAACCCCAGGGATAACAAATTTAAAAAAAAAAAAAAAAAAAACCAAAACAACAAAGGCAAGTTATTCCAGCATGTCTGGACTTGGATAGAGCTGCTGTCACTGTGTTTATTTGTTCTCATGCTTTTAGAGGAGAACGAGGTAGATTAGAGACATGAAGAGGAGCTGACTGGAGAGGCTGAACAGGTGGAAAACATTTCCCTATCTACCGAAGCCATCCCAAACACAGACCTTGAGATCTCTCTTCAGCTGACATTCAGTTGAATCTGATGGATGTGAAGGTTTAAGAAATAGTATCCACTGTGCACACAAATGCCTCATGCCAATGCAGAGGACACCTATTCCTGATCAATAGCATTGGAGCAAGGCACCTTTATCATGGTTTAAGCCACTATAACTCACCCAGTTTGCTCACTCACTCCCCCCTTTTTCTTTCCCCAGGTCCCAAGAGGGTTGGGAAGGAGAATCTAAAGAATGCAGCTCCCACAGGTTGAGATAAGAATAGTTAAGTAACTAAGGTATAACAGAAGCCACTACTGCTACCACCAATAATAATAATGATCAGGGAAAAACAAGGAAAGAGAATACAACTACTCACCACACGATACCAAGCCCGACTCAGCAGCGAACCCCCACTCCCTTCCGGGTCTCTGACCTCCATTTTTACACCCTGGGCATGACGTGCTGTGGTATGGAGTACCTCTTTGGCCAGTTTGTGTCAGGTGTCCTGTCTCTGCTTCCTCCCAGCTTTCCCTCCTCCCTGGAGAGCATGAGGCTCAGAAAGTCCTTGATCAAACCAAACATTCTAAGCTGTAACTATAAACACTGGTGTTATCAGCACTGTTCCTAGGCCAAAAGTTGGAAAGACAGCACTGCACCAGCTACTAAGAAGGAGGAAAAATGGCTGTTACTGCTGATCCCAGGACAACCTCAAAGGCAGAAAGTTGTGAGAAAAAAAGGCAAACAGGTGGACATAATGGAGGCCAGTATGGATGCCATATGTACAGAAACATTACAGTGCCATTGTGGTGTGCCAATGAACTTAATAGGTGCACTCTTGGAAGCTACCACCTCTGGGAGCAGCACCAAGGTGTCTGGCCTCAAAAGGAAATGCTGAGCTAGGGACCAGCAGCTGTTCCAGGTCAGTGGTTCCTCTTCTACAGACACAGCTTCCTTTGGGGCACTCTGGCCATAGCAGCTGGTTGCACACCTTTCCAGTTCACTTCTCTTGTATGTAGCTGGGGTTGCTGTAGAAGAGTGCAGTAGTTGCCCCCAGAGCTGGAGTTTGAACAGCGGAACAAGGAACCCCAGTCCTTGCTCCCCTTGGGGGAACAAGGACCCCTATTCCTTGGTGAGGACTGATGTCCAGGATTGTGGATCATGGGGCACTGGGTACTGGAGCCCTTCTAAACAAAGACAGTGATAGAATACCAAATCTCCTCCCTTACTGTCTGATCTTCCCACATTCAGGGCAAGAAATACTAACATGAAGCTTTCAGTTTTTCCCCTCTGCACCCAAAGCAATATATGTCCAGCAACAGGGAAAAGGCATCTGCCTTCCCTTCTAACACATGTAGAAAAAATACCTGATTTCTACTACATTAGAGACCAGAAACTCTGGATTATCCTACAGCTAAACCAACATGGGCAGTGGAAGTCTTATCACACCCCAAACATGACTCCAAAAGCTAAGGAAGTTATTACAAAGGCAAAATTATTCCATTATTTCAAAACTCCAGCTGCATGACCCTATATATAGAAAACCCATGTATAAAGAGCCTGAAGCAAATCAATAATGCAAGAATTTGCCTATTAAAAGAGCAGAGAAAAAAATAATATAAAAACATTGAAGCATACTCCCTGGGACCACTCTCAGGGGACTGATAAGTGTCCAAGACGTTCTCTAGTCCTGCTTCTGATCTTTGTGCCCTGGCCATCAGCCACAGAAAAGGGTGCAGCCATCCAGGAAAAAAGATGTAGCTGTGCTAAAAACAAAGGTTTTCCTGTACAAAGAAATCATCCCAAAACAGCCAGGATGTGAATCTAAAGCACACAATTGTTGCAGCTGATTTTGCCAAACAGCAGGCTAATGTCTCACTGCCAGCTCCTCTGGCCAGCTCGGCACACAGATGTGTTATGCGTTACCTGGGATTAGTCATTGCAAGCAGTATTTGAGCTCTTAGTCTTAGAAGTGTGCTTAGATATAGTACATTACCCAAGACTGATTGAAGACAATTCCCAGTCCTGAATGTGTTAATGGCCTAATATGTCACACAATCTCTCCTTTCAAGCAGCCTTATGGACTTCCATAATGGCACTGTTCTGCTAGAAAAGTCATCTGAGGAAGGAGATATAGACTGGGATGTTTTACAGCCAGCAGAACATGAAACCATTGCTCAGTTATGCCAGGCATGTTGAGCTATCTCTTCTCCCTGCCTTCTCTGCCCCTGCTCATACTAGCAAGATCCACAAAACTGAAGGGGATAAATGCAAAATGGCAAATGTTTGTGAAATACATTTGCAACCAGAGGCACAGGAGGGAAATGATAGAGTAGCCATGTTTATCTGCTACCTCCTGTGGTGTAGTTAGGATTTATGCACCATTAATGACTTCCTGTAATCATGACATGGGGAATCAGATACATATTTAATTTACTAAATATTGTAGACCTTGTACTGTCCCACTGTAGTGGCTCATCTACTGGCCCAGTAGCCTGCTATTGCCAGTGATTACTTGAGTGCCTTTAGACAGAGCCAAAAAAGTCTATTTTGCTGATTGATAACCAAGAAACCAAAATAAAGGAAGTCACATGAGTGGTTTCCTACTTAGGGAAGTAAGATCTCCGTCACTGAAAGTTTTCCTCAACCAGTCATACATCAGTCAGGATGAATCCACAGTCTTTTCTGGGATAAGGTGATTGCTCGGAGACATCTCTTCTTTCTGCCAGGAGTATGATGAATTTTACTGTACAATACACTGTATTTTAGGTACTTCTTCAGCACTGTCTCATCAATCCAGCTGAAGAGTTTCCTTCTTCTACAGTGTGGCAATTTAGCTATTACGGCTGAGTTTTTGCTCCAGATCTGTAAAGTGGGCAGATTAAAAGGAGTGTATTTTAAGGGTTTACTATTATTGAATAACTGCAAAGCTCTGGTTAGCACAATGTTGAATAGTTCCAGTGGAGGTAGGAAGCTCTAGCTGCATGCACTCACTAATAACACATACCAACAGACAGACTCATTTCCAGTAAGTATGCCAACAAGTATGCAAGGAGAAAAATAAGGGAGAAGCTGAGACTGAGGGCAAACAGCAAGCTCAAATATATGGGGAGATTATTTGATTCATCCATAAATTCACACCTATCTCCAGAGAGAAAACTTATTCGGCTCCATTGCCAAATAATACCAGCTCCTTTGTTCACAGACTTCTATTTCACTGCTTTGGGATATACTTGTCAAGCTGACAAAAAAATCTTTTTAAATATGACATTGGGATAGATATCCAGAAATATTCCTTAGCAAAGATCGCAGGAGCAGGGCAGAGCAGGATGTATAGGCAGCCATCACTGATACTCATCCCCTGTTTCCCCCCTTTTCCATCTATGCACCCTCAAGTTTGGACAGTGGGGAGAGGAATGAGGGTCAGTGATTTTCTTGTTGATGCTATTTTCCTCACTTAGTCGTGAGACATCTGTCTAACCTTTCCTTACAAAACTTCCATGTAGAGATTCTTGTCCTGGGCAATCTGTCCTTGTGTTGAACTTCACTAAAGGAAACCCAAGTAATTCTAGAATAACTCAAAAAACAGTACCTCTGTTTACTTGTACTGCACCTTGTCCTATGTACAATGGATGTGGAGAATGGACCATTCCCTACCCCTCTGCAGCTGCCTCATCTCTTGGGTATATTGATGTCCCTTTAGTTTCAGCTTCTTTAGGTTAAACCATCCCAGGTCTTTCAGGACCTCTCTTTTCTACACATTGATCATAATAATTACCCCCTTCTGCACAGCATCCCTGTGGTCCATGACTCTTCTAAAACCAATGCCAAGAAATTTCAGCCAAAGCCCCAGAGCTGAGCAACACAGGAGGACTTAACTGAATACCTTGCAGGGAAAACAACTTGTTACATATCCCAGCACATGGGTTGCCTTTTTCATAGCACTGTGACATTACTAATCTGTGTGACCCCCTCACATCTACAGCCTCTTCTCCCAAACTGAAATCTTGATGGCTGATCCAACCTTAGTGCAACATCTGACATTTCTCCTTATGGAACAGCCCTTTTTTCAAACCATTTCTCTGGTTTGTCCTATCTGTACAGTCTATCTCTATTCTGCTTCTGGCAGCATAGTCCCAACTCCAAACATTATAATCCTTTCTACTCCACCATCCAGCTCATTCTTCAGAATGTCTGAATGCTAATAGAGGCAGGAGAGACCTCTTTGGACTTCCAGTTCACCCTATTTGACAGTGAAATCTCACTAATGAATCCAAGGACATACTTTGAGTCAATCTCCACCCACCTCATGACCAGTTTCAGTTTGTTGTCTACTCTGCTTTTGTATAAAAATGTCAGTCAAGATGGAAAGTCCATCTATGATAAATATCCTCATTCACATAACATCTCAGTGCTTAAAGGACAAGTTTAAGATGTTGCTGGGCTTCTCAAATGACTGCTGGGAAATAAACAGAGATTCAGCTTAACTTTAATGACTGCCAAGAAACACTAACAGAGGCAACAGAAAGTTGGGTGAGGGTCAATTCACTCTAGAGGAGGGCAAGCCACAGAAGTGACGCTGAGCAGCAGACACTGTGGGGACCACAGCAGTCCCAGGGCTGAACACTGCTCCTACTCACCCTCAAGCTATTCAGACTGGTTTACATCTCTACAAGCAACCCTCAACCCAGGGTTGCAGGAGGCTGCTTCTACCTTTCTGAATATCTCACCACCTTTGCTCTTGTTCTTCAGAACAAGATATAGAAGGAAAAAGCTGCCCTGCTGCCCTTGCCAATCTACTTTTCTTTCAGCATAAATATGATCTATTCTTGTTTAAAATTATTTTGACCTAAAATATTTCTTTTCTCTCAATGTGTTGTAGCCAAGAGCCTTAAAAACACAATGTCCACTTTTATTATGTTATCTCCATTCATGATTCACACAGAGATGGAAAATACCTTGGTGTCGTGCTGAACCCAGGACACTTGGATTAACACTTTTCCAAATGTCTGTGTGTCTCTAGGATAAGGGTCGTGTGAATGCATGAGACTTCCTTAGCAGCAGGATGGGGAAGCCAGCCGTGAGTGCACTTGAACCTAAGGCCACAAAAGGAGGAAAATTGCAGAACTAAAGGATCATTCCTGGGAGTTTCCTTCATCCACCCCTTAGGACTCCAGTCCTGTACCGGTGTTCTGGCTGATTGCAGCTGCAGAGATGACAAATCAAGAAAGAAGATGCTTAGATGCTTCTGAAGCTGAAGTAACCAGCTCTACATTTCCCTGGGGTTCAATCAAAACTACCATGTCCTGCTGAGCATAGAGGCCACATCTCTCCTGGTCAGACTAAGAGTACTCACTGTGCTCCCCCAACCCAAACAGTCCTGACCACAGCCTAAGCCACACAAGCTGTGGGGACAATGCAAACCTGAGATGAAGAGGCCATGCCAGAGCCAAGCCTAGGCAACAATTCGTCCTTGCCTCACTTTCTCTTCTGCTGTTCTTCACATTGATTTTACCTATCTGCTCTCTTTTGCCTATGAAATGGTCCCACACAGGGAACAAATTTAGTGTCACAACAGACAATGTTATTTATTAATTCCCACCAGGTGCTACATCTGTGCTTCTTGCCAAGTTACTCAGTTTTAGTACACTTCTGTTTCTCTTACAAGGGCAGGTATATAATTGTTATCTCTATATATATAGTTGCAGAAAATGCTCATTAATCAATACAAAAATAGGCAGAAATTTCCTGATGAAATCCTGTTTTGGTTGGGTTTCTGAATGAGTATGACAGACCTAATTACCTCCTTGGCTAACAGACACCACACACTTTGAAAATTTATGTTTTAGCTGTGTCCATTTTAATGATGGAAGTTGGTAAACCATGATGAAAGACCCAGACACAATACTTTAGACCACATCTTGTTGCCTTTATAGGAAGCAAAGCATGGCTTAAGAATTTAACATTTTTAAGCCGAAGAATTGGCCAGCCCTGCTAGAAAACTTGCTAAGTTTTCTAAGTTGGGGAAGGCTTGTACTTGAGAGCTGTTTAATAGCACACACAAGAGTCTTATGTTACTTTTATAAACATGGGATGCCTGGAAGAATTGTGTGTGAGTGTCCTACATTAAGCTGGAGATTTTTGTGCCACTGCTATAAAAGGGCAGAGGAACTGAAGCCCCTGCAGCAGTTACAAGTTTGCTTTTCCCTCTTTGATTCCACTGGTGCTGTCCTCCCAGAACACAGGTTGGTCCCTGGCTCACATCCAGGACCTTGACCAGTGCTCCCACTCAGGGCTCAGTCTGGTGCATGTGTCTGCCATGATCCTACTTCCAAAACACCCTTGAAATATCCCAGGACCACTACAGCTCCAAAGTAATAGTCCAGTTAAGTTCATGGCCAGAAAATCATAGCCAAATTCATCGATGCATGCAGCAATCTCACCCCAGTCCACATTGCATAGCGACTGGAGAGCAAGAAAGCTTTTCTGCACCCATTTTGTAGACTAAAGGCATATACCTCTGCCCATCTGTGCAAGCTCACACAAGTCATCTGTGGCAACCAGGAACTGTACTTAGCTCTGAGAGCTTACTCATGTTTTTTACAGTGAGACAGTCCACCACCTTCAGGGGAAACTTTCCAATAAACACAGGTGTCTTTCAGAACTGAAGACTTTTTGCCTCAGTCATTTAACAAACTGGCAGCTAAATGCAGTCATACACATTGGGATCTAAGTGGTTTGCTGTTGTTCCAGCTTATTTTCAGCAAACAAATAAAGTGCATTTCATTATAGCTGAAAATTAAAATGGAGCAGGGATAGAAAAGTAACCGAATGTTCCCTTGATTTTCTTTAAAGAACAGTCACCATGGCCAAGCAATAATTTCTTAGCGGCTAATGATTCCTGATTTTGGCTGCAAGTTTGCCTATCTCCTTTCTGATAGAGACAGGATTTAACTCAGAGCAGAATGAAGTCCAATCGTCACTTTAAAAATTTCTATTCATAAGCTCCCTGTTCAATACTATTCAGTACCCTCAGGGGGAAAAGAAGGTCTCTGGATCTGATGACAAAATGACAGACACTGCAGCAAACACCACAGGCACCAAAGCTGAACCAAAGAATCAACCCATCCCAGTAATAGTCACCCCTATACACAAGAAGAAACACTGGAAGTAGAAATCAACTCATTTAGTGAGGGATGAAGGAGTGGACCATATATACTACAAAGCAGAGCCATCGCAAAAATAGGATAGGGAAGAGACACAGCTGCTGCTTGTGAAGAAGGAAGAGGAATAACTCATAAAAGAGGCAGTAACTACCCAGTCCCTATACCTGAATGAGCTGCAAAAATAGCAGAAAGATTTCAGCTAATGTCCATGCGAGCACATTGTCAATTACCTGCTCCAGTGTCAGGATAGCAAGGCCAGTATCCTAGAATTAGAGAGTAAGGAAACCAAGCAGCTTCCCCTTTCTGGGGAAGGAGTCACTACAAGTCCTCAGTCTCTGGAGGCAAGTCATGTCAGGTGTGAAGGAAAGGTATCCCTTCAAGGAAGATGTTGCATGTCACCTGGCAATTGGACCACCTTGAAGAAAGATATCAAATACCTGAGAGAATTAGCAGTGCTGGAGGTGATTTATGATGACCTGGACAAAAAGCAGTTATCCAAAATGGATGAAATTGGGTGCACAGGACCCATGTGGCAGAAGTTTTTACATAGTACCCCATTATCACATGCCAATTCATTAACAGTAATGACCTGGAAAGACAGAGAAGGACAACTGGTGGATGAATTGGCTGGCCAGCTCTGGCAATATGAAGAAAATCTCTCTTCCTCCCTTGTCTCAGCTGTGGAGAAACTGGTCCACATGACCACAACAGTACACCAGCAGCAATATCGCGTCAACCAAGACTCTCCAATTCCCACCCATGAGCTGATCCATCAACTGGAAAGCCAGGGAGTGATCAGCAGGACCCTGCTCACCCTTTAATAACTCCATATCAGCAGTGCAAAAGTCTGATGGAGAATGAAGACTAACAGTAGACCATCAAGGCCTGAATGAAATCACATCACCACTGAGTGCTGCCAGACTTCAGTGCTGGAACTTCAGTGTGAACTGCAGTCAAAGGCAGCCAAGTGATATGACACAATTTGTATTGCCAGTGAGATTTTCCCAATTCCTTTGGCAGCAGAGTGCAGACCACAGCTCACTGTTACTTGGAGGGGCATCCAGTACACATGGAATCAACTGCCCCAGGGGTGGAAACACAGCCCTACCATCTGCCATGGACTGATACAGACTACAGTGAACAGGGGCAAGCTTCAGCACACATGCAGTACATTGATGACATTATCTTGTGAAGCTATACAGTGAAAGAAGATTTTTGACACAGGGAATAATCCAAATCCTGCTGAAAGCTGGTTTTGCCATTAAGAAAAAAAAAAAAAAAAAAAAAAAAAGAAGTAAACCTGCACAATTGATCCCGTTTTTGGGATTAAAATGTCAAGATGTACATCATCAAATCCCAGTGGATGCAATAAACAAAATAACAGCTATCTCTACCAACTAGCAAAAAGGAAACACAAGCTTCCTTAGGCTTTGTGGGGTATTGGAGAATGCACATACCAAATTACAATGGGATTGTAAGGCCTCTCTATTGAACGAGCTGGAAGAAGAACAATTTCAAAGAGGGCCCCAAACAATTACTAGTCTTTGTACAAATTAAACAGGACATAGTTCATGCAGTAGCCCTTGGGCCAGTCTGGGCAGGGCAAGATGTTAAAAATGATAGTAGGGGGAGGATGGGATGCAGGGAGGAAAAGGAAGAGTTAGGGGGGAGAAACCATGTCTGTGGAGAGCAGAAAGTGCCAGTACAGGACCCTCTCACATCTCCTCTGGGACATAGATGAAACTCTCAGACACCTTGTCCCAGCTAGACACCTACAGAGCTGTTAGTCTGTGGTAGTGAAGGCACAAGCGCGGATTTGGAGGACAGAAAGCAGCACAGCTGCAAAATGGAGATGAGCCAGTGAATTCACTCATGTAACATAAACAAGTCTGAGTTCAAGGCAGCTGCATCAGTTCCCAGTAAAAGCAGTAGGAACTTGAGTTTTATGCAGTTTGCTCTTTTGACACAATCATATGATGATTCATTTAGTGTGGACTACCTAATACAGATTACTGCAAAGCCTTGATTCATTGATCTAGACAAAGGAATGAAAGACCTGAGCCATGGGAAGAGATGCACAGTTATTCATCCTCTGCAGAACAATGACATATGAGGACCCATTAGATACGGATGTAGAAAACTGAAGTGATGGAAAGAAGAGGGTGAAGAGAGACCTCCACATTAACTGAAAACCCTAGCAAAATACAGGTTATTGTTAGTGCACATAAGCTATCAGTCTGGAGAGGTAGGTATTAATCATCATTGTGCCATTAATTTCAACAGTGATGTAGCAGCTCTGGACAGCTGACAGCTGACTGAGAAGAGTACAGAAAGCCTGCACGTTCGAGAGGTCTTCTTCAGTTGACAAAACAGGAAAAGAAAAGAAAAATCTAAAGTCCTTTGCCCACTTCCCAAATTCATCTCTGACCTTGCATCCCAGCAACAGCAAATCTCCTCTGAGGGAAGTCTTCAAGACTGGACCAAGAGAAGACAGGGTGATCCAGAGAAGCAGGGGTGCCTAAGGCTGGGCCTCTGAAATGCCACCATCCAGACCTCATGAAAGAAAAGCAGCGGAGACACAAAAGACACCAGAAAGTGTGTGATATTCCTCATTCTGCAGGATAGGAACTCTATCTACCTCAGCTCTGCAGAAGGTGCTGTTTGAAGGTGGTATATAGACTCCACTTTCATGCCCTCTTCTATTTCTAAAAAGTATTCTCCTGATGCAACCTTTACAATTATAGACACAGTGGAAATTTCACATTGACCATTCCAAGGGCTGCATAAACCTTAAGACTTCAACAAAGGTAGAAAAGAAGGATATTTGGTGCTGAGACCACCTACACTACCCTGTGAAAGTGCCGGCCAGTTTTCTTATGTTCCCTCTCAAGACCATGATCTTCTCAACAGGCTGGCAATTCCCATGTCTGCGGTGTAAGTGGCAAAGCTGATGGCATGATGGAGAAGTCATGTCATAGGTTTTAAAGCATCCTTCATTTCACTGAAGGACAGGGGTCATATCCTTATACGTCTGTAGTACACTCTCTGATTTCAAAGAATTTCAAATGAAGCTCACAACAAACAACTGTAAAAGAACAAACTAAATGAACTTGGAGTACCAGGTTGTGGGCCAAAAAATAAGGTGATGGAATTTGTGCAAGACAGAGTTTCCGTTTGCCACTAAGAAAGTCCTTCAGAAAATCACTGAATACTCCTATGATCACTGACATTAAGCACTTTTGTTTATCTCAGCCTTCTTTCTGTGATGGAAAATAACTATGAAGAGCTACCTGAGAAAGAAGGCTAATAATTATACCATCATAGTATATTGATTCTTTGCATCCATAGGAAAAACCTCAGTAGGCTGCAGTAGCTCTCTGAATGAGGTGCTGCTTAGGACAGGATCTGGGGTTTCTGCATCCTTCTCCATGATCTCAGAAAACAATGCAGCAAAAGCCAATAAAACAGTGTTGTAAGGTAATAAAAAGGTCTTCTTCCCACCCCAGAACTGTCTTGTTCCATTCAGTGAACAGAACAGCACAAGAAAGGTAAGGACAAAACTGCAGTTGTCAGGTGTTCCTGAGGCACTGTAATGAAAATATTTCTTATTTTGCAATAGTGTTTTCCTCAAGTGAGACACTTGCTCAGAGCTTTAGAATCTCATCATATTACAAGAATTCGTGATCGTGATGCACTCCAGGAGAAAGATGAGTAAATAAGACTCTCGATAACTTTACACCTTAAATATCTTTCTCACTGCTCTCTTATATAGCTATGGAGCATTAGAAGGGGAGCATCTTTGTACACAGAAAAGCACCTATACAATGTAGCCATTTGTGCTCTGCCTCTTCCTTACCATTTCTCTTTCGTGACATCTAGAGCAATCTATTAGATGCAGAAAACATTATTCTCCATGACCCAACAAAAGAAAATACCCATGACTTTTAAATTAAAACCAGATCACAATGAAGATTCAGAAATAGCTTATTTAGGCTAGCTGACAGCCCATTTGTCCTTTTCCAAGCCTGCCACCTTGCTGCATGGAGCACAAGAAAGCTGAGAGCAGACTAATGACGCAAATTGCATGTTTTAACTGTTGCAAGCAATGAACTTGATGTTCCAAGGAAGAGACCTAAAATACTGTGTGCATCAGCATCTTCAGACTCCATCTGATCCAATGGCCAGGCAACACAGTCTGCACACCAACACCAAGTCACAGCATCCAAGGACCATGGGTATGCAACAGGGAAGCCCCCTCCGTACAGGGCCTGAATAAATCAACCTTTGTTCAGCCAGAACAAGAAAGAGATTTCCAGGCTTTGGTGCTCTGCAGGAAAAACTCCCCCAGCAGAGAGTTGCCACACATAAAATAGCACTACAGCCACTTCCCAGCCCAATGACTACTCCTCCAATAGCAGATACAAAACCTGTATTCCACAAAAAACTCTCCAGCAATGGTTTAGGATATGCATCACATCATAGACTCTGTCTTCTGCTGTGAAAGGCTCCCTTAATTATTATATTGCAAATCAAGCATGGTTGGAGGAGATGAAAGAGGTGCAAGCAAGATTGGCAACTCTAGTCTGCAAATACCTCTCAGAAAGGAATATCCTGATTATCACATCCCTACCTCTTTTCTGACAGGGTAACCACAAGGTCAGCCTAGGTATCCAAGAACACAAGCAAGGAGCCCAGATGGGTCCCCTCCATATGGTAATGAAGGCCAAAGGTGGACCCTGGGGCTAGCTGCCTGTCTTAATTGCAGCTGCAACCACGGATGGAGCCCAGGTGGAGCCTCTTCTCGTCAGCTGTATCAGGCCTATTTGTGGCAAGAGGCAAAATGGCAAGATAATGAGTGACATAATTAGAAATAATTAGCTGAGTGGGAAATTCATTCCTAGCCAATTAATTGTAAGAGGAAAGTACTGCACAAGTCAAGGCCATATTTAACTGTTCTCAGCTCGTCCTGCTTCCAGTAACAAGAAGGCAAAGGAACAAATTGTTCTTTCATAAAAAATAATGGGATAACAAATACCATACCAGCCATGGGAACATAAGAGGGGAATTGTTCTTACATTCCTCTGGACAACACAAAAAATTGCCCTGAAGTGGCTTGTCCCACAGTAGACAAAAAAGGTGTTTGGAGCAGCTGCTTGCAATTACCCATGCCTGCAGCTGCCTGTAGAGGAAGGACACAGATCTCACTGCAGCCCTAGTCAGGAATAGGATTCTGATCCTACTGATTTGTATTATAAGACCGTAAAAAGATGGTGTCGTAGTTTAATCCCAGCCGTAACTCAGAAAACCACGCAGTCTCTCCCTCACTCCCTCCACTTCCTCCCCCTGCTCTTGGAGGGATGGGGAGGAGAATCGAAAGAATGTAACTCCCACGGGCTGAGATAAGAACAGTCCAGTAACTAAGGTATAACACA
>JAOEHX010037212.1:0-15645 GCA_025448015.1 Bolborhynchus lineola
AGGAAGCAGAGACAGGACACCTGACCCAAACTGACCAAAGAGGTATTCCACACCACAGCACGTCATGCCCACTATATAAACTGGGGGCAGTTACCCAGAAGGGTTAGATCACTGCTGGGGTCGGGTTGGGTATTGGTCTGCAGGTGGTGAGTGGTTGCATTCTCTCCCCTTGTTATTTCCCTTATTATTATTAGTGGTGGAAGCAGCAGTGGTTTGTGTTATACCTTTGCTACTGGGCTGTTCTTATCTCAACCCGTGGGAATTGCATTCTTTCGATTCTCCTCCCCATCCCAGAGGAATAGGGGCGGGGTGGGAGTGAGGGAATGGCTGTGTGGTTCTGGATTGTCAGCTGGGTTTAAGCCATGGCAAATTCATACCATCACAAACATTTGGTGATAGGACTTTCAGTGTACAAAGCTACCAGTTCTCCAACCCTAACCATTTCCTTTTAATCAATGTCATTAGAACCTTTAAAGTGACTACTAGGTTTAAACTGTGCAATTTGGAATTTTTGGTACTTAAAAATTATTACTTTCAGGTTTGTTCTCCTTCTTTTGGTTTTTTTTTTGGTACAAAACCAGTTTCCAACTTCTCACAGAAATAACACGAGAACTTTATAGTCTAAATAAAAAGCACTTCAAATGCTCTTTATATGACTATGAAAACATTTTTCTTTATGGATCTGATGCTAAATACACCGTGAAATTTATGTGGGAATAAATGAGAATTTTAGAACACTAAACAGAAGCCACAGTGTATAAGTACTTGAAATGAAGCATGAATATTGTATATGCATTTTTTCTTGTTGTTGGACAAGATGGAAACTCACTGAGGCCAGTTTTGTATTAGAGTTCACAGACCTATTTTATCTGGTTACAGTAGCTGCTAAAGGGCTGTACAATAATTTGATAAGGTTAAATCCTCATTATACTCACACAGGCTTCTGATGAGTGATATCAGTGACAATAACATTGCTTGCAGATCCTTTCTATCTGCTGGTGTGACCACATCTGGAGAGCTGGGACCACTGCTGGGCTCCTCAGCACAAAAGTGTCATGGCGTATTGGAGATCATCTTGCCAAGGGCAAGCTGGTTTGGGGCTTGGAGCATCTTTCATACAAGGAGAGGCTGAGAGAGACTGGAAAATGCTTCAGGAGTTCTTACCCATGTGTACAAATGCCTGGTTGCGTGGGAATAAAGACAACAGTGACAGACGCTTCTCAGTGGAGAATGGCACCCAGGAAAATGGGCAAAATCTGAAAAGCAGAAAACTGCATTTAAACATATGAAAACACATTTTTACTCTAAAGTTGGCCAAATACTGGGGAAGGATATCCAAAGAGATTGTGGAGTCTCCATCTTTGGAGCTATTCAAAACCTGACTGCATATGGCCTTGAACAATGTGGTCTAAGTGATATTGCTTTGAGCAAGAGGGTTGGACTAGACAATCTCCAGAGATCCCTGGCAGTCACAGTGATTCTGCACCAATACAAGCAGCTCAGATAGGACTTGGACCCCAGCTCACTAAAAGTAGGATATCTTCCTTTCAATAGGCAAGTGTTCACTGTTATTTTGAATTCAGGAAAATCAACAAGATATTGATGAGGTAGGAACTGTACTATCCATCAAAACTGTAGATTGGAACATCTTCACATTCTGAGTTTAGCTTGTATAGATTACTGTATATAAGAGGATACCTCCCTGCGCAGACAGGGCCCACATCCAGATAGAATCCTTTACCAACCAGGAATTCCTAAAGGGAATTAAATACAAATAACTGCTTTTATCTCAGACTACAGATTCTAGTATTTTTTTATTTGTTTAAAATATAGTGAAATTTCTGCAAATCACAATGAGAAGGGAAGACATGGGGAGGACATGAGAAGGACAAAAAGATGTGAAAAAATCTCAAACCCCCAAATAAAACCCAAGACAGATGAAATTCTGAAATTAGTATGGATGTGTTCCCCTTCCCATGGAAAGGAATGTTACAGTTTAATTTTCCTTTTATTTGTGAAACTCCTAGATGTGATGAAGAATACTTTTGAAGCTACTGGTATTATCTTTGTCTCCTCAAGCGGAAACAAGAACCTGGTAGTGCTGAATATAAGTCTCAGTTGCTAAAGCCTGTCAATATTTCCTGGAAACGTTTCCTTCAGCAATTTGGTTTTACAGCTATAAAGAGCTTTCCACTCTGACCACTCAGAAGTTGCTTTCAAGTTTCCCTGCTATACCCAAGGACACCAATGTGAAATAAAATCTTATAATTCTGTGGTCCAGCATCACCATATGTTCCAATATGGCAGGATAGTGTTGAAGGCAATTAATTGCCTCCGGGACACTGTAGTTGTAGGTGTTTAAGGGGTGCTGTTGTCTTCAATACTGCAATACTGCTGTACTAACTGGATTAAAATACCGAATGATCTTTTCCTTTCATGCTTCATGGTAATCACTTTTGAGCAGTAGTGACAGCCCTTCTGAAAAGTGGCTGATTAGAACTAGTAGTTGAATCCATTCACTAAAATCAACCTTCTAATTATCAGCCTACGAACAGAAAAAATTTAAACAAACTTTTATGCATTTATGTGCAACAAAAAGCTAAGCCTGGCTCTACTTCCACCAAGTACCAGTGGCACTCTCTTCCTACTATCATTCAACACGCTTGGACTCTGCAGCTGCTTTTGTCTCTGTGTTCACCCAGACCAAAACCAGTTCCCTGATATTACTTAAAGTGGAATCTGCTTTTGTTTTGGACCACTGAGCATAGCTGAGGTCCTGTAATTTTATCAGTAATACTGACACCAAACTTTGAAAAATTTCCCATTTTTTTTCTGTGATTACTTAATGGGAGCCAGTTTTAGAGCTGGTTCATTTAGCAGGTGTGATCTACTCTAAGACAAGACTGCCTTTTATTGCCATTTGACCACTTCAGTTCCTAATTCTGTGCAGACAAGGCTCAGCTTTGTGACTGCTCATGTCTCTGTGCCTGACTCTGAGTCTGGGCCCTGATACTGTGTTAGTGCAAGTGCCACTGCTGGCATGAACCATGGTCATCTGCTGGTGTCATTGTGGTTCCCAGTATTGCTCAGAACCTTGTGAGCTCAAATATGACAGCAATGTGCAGCTGGATGACACAAGACAATAGTGGGAGGAGGGTGTTCTCATTGACATTCTCAAACATGTTCTCAAACAATTATATGGTTGGCACTCCTTTCTTAGATAGGGTTGACTTCTGTGTTCAGACATTTGAGAATGACTATTGCCATGGTGTAGCAGCAGCAAATATGAAGGCAAAGACATAATGAAACATGTACACTGTAGTGCACTACTCCATGGAAACTGACATTAGGTTTCCAAGGCAGCCAAATAAAAAAAAGAATGAGGCAAAAAAAGATTGAACTACAAAGGACATCAACTAACAGTTGGATGTCTTAAGGGCTAAATTTTGGAAAGTGCCTAAGCCACACTGGTGATCGTTGGTAGTTGTGCTGTTAAATCACTGAGGACCTTTTGAAAAGCCCAGCCAGGAGCACCATTGCTTGATGTGTGTGATTATTCATTGTTGTACACAGCTGTCCTGCAGCTTCACTTTCATTCTATGCTATACTCTGCTCTGGGGCTGCTCCTCTCTCTTCATACTCTCACAAGTGCCATGCTTCAGGGGACAATTATTCCTCCTCCTCTTTGTCTCCTGGGGCTCCATGTAGCTGTATATCTACCCAACAGCCAAATATTTGTACAGCTTTTCTAATAACCAGGAGTGTGAGGTCAAAGTCACTCCTGTCTGCTTCCAGGGACAGTGACCAAGGAAGATTTGGGCTGGCAGAAAGCAGGAGGGATGGTCCATTCCCATCCCTCATGAAAGACAGGTATTTCTGAGCAGCCAGAGTTGGCAGGAAAGAGGAGGAAGAACCATGCACTGCAGTAAGCATAGCTAATGCGATCACTAACAAGAACCCCAAGGAAATGAAGAAGCAGAAATTTTTTAAAAGGGAACAATGCAAGAGTAGTTGGTTGTTACTTTGGAAACTGCTTCTACTAAATTGAACTGACCCATCTCAAATACAACATAGCTTTTCAAGCTTTCCTCCTTTCCATTTGCATTAGCAGAAAACAAAGCACTCCAGGAATTTTTGCCTCAGTGCACAAGGGTACATGACATCTCAGTAGAAGCTGCAAGCAACCTATATGCTCTGGCATTTCTTAGCAAAACAAATGGAAAATGCCAAGGCAATAAGAAGTCTTCTTTGGGAAAGTACAAACAAGGATGCAGTTTTAACATGCAGTTAAATCACGTTTCTGTGATAAAAACATGTACTTGGTGAGATTATTAACCTCTAAACCTAGCAAACAACCCCCAGAATAAAAGAGAATTTTTTCATTCATACATCTGGAAACCTGTAACCTATTTTAAAGGAGAAGACATTCTTCAAGACTTTGGTAATAAAATACAAAGAATAAAGCTAAGCCAGTATATAATCGGCTTTATGAAGTCTTTTTTACCCCTTTTCTATGTTTGAAAATTTCCAGGTAATTAAAGCTCCTCAGAGATCAAAATGTAATAACTATTTTATGGCAGCTGCCACAGAAACGTGCAAACCCAATACATTAACTGAAAGTATTTTCAGCATGGATAGAGTTTTCCCTTCCACTTTGAACAGAACTGGAGCTCGGCTTTTGGTGGATTTGCCATTCAAGATGAGGTCTGAAAAACATGAATACAACCATTTAAAACCTAAATGCTCTCAGTATCTATTATGGAAATAAACATGTCAAGTATTCCTTTGATTTAGAGCATAACTGAGATTTAAAACTAGTGATTTATGTAGTTGATTTATAGTCAAGTCTTTAAGCTATGAAAAGTGGAGATTTTTATTCTTTATTGAGGAAAATAAATCTGCATTTGCCTTTTGTGCTTTAGCTGAAAATTGATCTCTCTCTTCACAAAGTTCATGTGAACCCTTATTCAGGACAGTGACCCATTCAGATCCCAAAAAAGACAGGCCTTAGCTACAGAGACACCATGCAGATATTATTTCAGTTCTCAGGTATGAAGGTTAAAGTATTTAATCAGGAGGAATGCAGAAAGTGGCTAAATCGAGGAGACTGGACTGCAGCACTGAGAATCAATGAGTGATGGTGGCTTCTCTTGTCGCTTTTAACAGTGAGACTTACCACTCCATGCTCTCTGCTCTCCAAAAGGCCTCAACTTACTTTCACAGTAATATTTTCTGACTTTTGGGTTTGTTTGTTTTTTTTTTTGGGGGGGAGAGAGAACTATTTTGCACACTTTTATTTCACTTTTTTTGAGATATTTCAGAAGTAAACTTTTAGGGTAAAAAATCTCAACAGATGCTGTTTGGATGTTTTTTACATTAACAGTAAAAAAGAAACAACTGCCAGTTTAAAGACTTCTACTTAAAGCCCAGATTTTTAACCCAGAATGTTTATGGCAATGGCTTGTACATCCTGACAACTTACTGCACTTGCAGGTGAAGATCATGTCACAGAATCCCAGAATCACAAAATGGTTGAGGTTGGAAAGGATGACCAGGAGTCGCCTCATCCAGCCTCTCTGCTCAAGAAGGGTTGCCTACAGCACATTTTGCTCAGGATTGTGTCCAGACCGTGGCCTCAATATGACCTGACAAGCAGATTCATGGCACCACTGTGTGAAGTCCAGCACATTTGGAAACTCCCTAGACTATATGGGACCAACAAAATAAACATTGCTTGTGTTGTAAACCCAGATCACTCTAGACTTCGGCAAGGTAGAAACTGAGCAATTTTATGGCAACAACAGCTTATATTGCATGGCTGACAGGTTTTCTGGTAAGAGAAGGAAGAGGAAAGGGCATAGATGTGGAGGAAGGCATGTTCCCTGTGAGTAGTAATAGGACAGGGGGTGATGACTTTAAACTGAAAGAGAAGAGATTTACACTACATATAAGGAAGAAGTTCTTTGCTGTGTTGGTGGTGAGATACTGGAAACAGGTTTCTCAGAGAAGCTGTGACTGCTCCATCTCTGAAAGTATTCAAGGTCAGGTTGGATGGGGCTTGGAAAAACTTGATGTAGCAGAAGGTGTCCCTGCCCAAAGCAGGAAGTTGGAACTGCATGAGTTTTAAGGTCCCTTCCTTAAAACCTAGAAACCATTCTATGATTCTGTGATTGATTCTATGATTCCATGACTAGATATCAAGGGTCTTCATATGCCAAATTATAGATCTGCAACATCACACACCTGTGTCTGGGTGAATAAAAAGTATTACCAGACTCTGGGCAGCAAAGCATCCATCCAGCATTGAATGGGAAAAACAGCCCTGAGACTACAAGGATGACTTTTCTCTGAAGATGTTGAATGAGATCAGTCTGTTTAAATGATGATTGACTGATAGGCACCAAGGCATAATAATCCAATAACACCAGGAAGACCAGGTTATGGATCACCATCATGGGAAGCCAGTCAAGTGAGGCAAATGAGACAGAGTTGTGAAGGAGCAGACCAAAGAAACCTAATAAGATATAGTCTCCTTTATCAGTACCAAGCCCTCTGGAACAAGCTGTACTTTTTGTACTTGTATGTTTCTTTTGATATTTGACTAATCACATCCTGAAGGTCTTATCATCTGGCTTTCTGTGAAGGTCATACTCCTTGTATTCCCACTTTACACTTCTGATAAACTTCAGTGATCAAGTAGAACTTACTTATAAACCTACTTGTTATTTACAAATATAACTCTCAACAGAGATTTAGTTCACTTTTTTTTTTCAACTTCCTTGCCCATCTTCAGGCATTATCTTTGAGCTGTGGTGTATTTTCCTGGCAGAGAATATTTTGTCTAAATTCTAAATATGTTTATTTTGAACTTTGCTTCTAGCACAGCTAAGGCACTTACAGTAAATCTCCTCTTCATACATTAACATATTTTTAAGAAGTGGTTTTGGGAAGTCTAGTCAGTCATGCTTTTTGATGTCTCTTCAGCACTTCTCTCTTGGATTTTTCTCTTTGTAGTGTTTAAATCAGAATGGGATGAAGTTGTAACAAATGTAGTCTGCATTTCCCTTAAATTATTCAGCAGAAGGTGAGGTAATTAATCACGCTGTAAAAGTAGACTGAACTAAGTATGTAAAAGCATCATACAGAAAACAAAAATTTGGAAATAAAAGAGCCTTTCAGGCATTATAAAATTTCGAGTCATGAAAGTCAGGAAAAATTGTTCACTTTCAGTGTCTCATTTATTTCAGCTCCCTAGCTCTGTAGGATCATTTTCTATAGAATTTGTTTTTTTAATGTGCTGTGTTTCATTTTCTATTTAGTTTAAAATGACATAAGTAGGGAGGTTTTTATAGTTTCTGTGAGAATGTAATTCCACTTCTTTTCCTTCTCAAACTCTTTCAACTATTTTGCATCTGACATTTTTCCACATGTATTCAATTATTTTTTTCCGCTGCCTCTATTGCTTCTGAGAGTCCCACATCAAGTTTTTTCTCTTTAGCTGAATACCTTCAAGTGTTGTTGATTTCTCACTGCTTCCACTTGTGATCAAAACAGTCTCTACATTAAAAAAAAAAAAAAAAAACCTATCACTATCAAGTCTTTGATTTTTTCCTAACAAACAACATTTTTATGTGTGTCTCTCTCTCTTTGGAAGCATTCAGAGCAAACTGGATGCATGCAAGAGACAAGAAATAGGAATAATGCACCAATAAGAAAGCAAAGAGACCTGGGGAAGCAATCAGGCAACTTTATATTGATTGTGATGGCAAAGAACAAACCACATTTGAAATATACACTGAATCTGTTTACTTGGTGGAATTCAAAATTATGCTGTGACCTTGTATTAAGAGTAACTTGAAGCGGGGTTCTGTTCCCATACTGCTTAGGTGTCTCCTAAGAGGTCCCTGCCCACTTCATCTGACCCCACTTATTCTCTGGACCTGTATCACTAGCAGTGTGTCTGCCAGCCGGGTGAAGTGGAAAATTCATTAACTGCTGATTGGATCTCAGCTCCAGAAGCATGATGCATCTAATTCACTTGGAAAATACATGGACTCCTAACACAGGTTTCAGGCAGGGCAGGATCTCAGTTTAGTTACTTACCCCATGTATTACAAAGTGGACATGAGACTGCTCGGCAAAGGACTGTATTGGAAAGCTACAAAAAACAAAAAACAAAAAAAAAAAAGACTTTTTCTGGAAATACTGCCTACAGTTAATCTGACTCAATAATTTAAATGGATAACATGATAGATTTTTTCATTTCAGAGATATTTTATATGCCAGTGTACAAAGTTTACACCACATATGTATGTTGGGCAATGAAACACAAAAATGAATGCTTAAACATACTTATGGATTTTTCTAAAGATTGCACATATGATAAAAAAAAAAAAAAGAGTTAAATCTTTTAGTTGTCGAATTCAAAACTGGATTATTTAGATCCTCAAAGGAGTAATTAATGTAGGGAATATTTAAATATGGCACCAGCAAATGAAGACTAGAATTTTTCCATAATTGTCACAGTGACAGCTGGCTTGCAGTGTCTTATTGATTTCCCTATAAATAACTTTGAGCTGTGAAAGAAATACATTGCATGTGATGTATCATGGCTTGTAAAATAAATACATAATATTGGAATAAGGACTCAATCTGCAGGAACAGCTTCCAAAATGAAATGAGCAAATAATATTTGAATGAGGATCTGGCTGATAAAGTGGACTGATGCAAATTTATACAAATGCTTGGAAAGCAATAGTCTACAGTAAGAAAAAATGAATGGCTGTACTGTAGACTTGTTCTCATATTGTATTTAGATGAGCCACTAGATGAGGACATTTGCCTTAACCTACATTTTTTCAGTGCTATATGAGTGCCAACAAAGTAGTATGATTTAAAAATATGAAAAAAGTCCAAATCTTTCTTTGAACTTTTGGTGTGTAACATCTCCTTTGGTTCATAAAATCTCACCATATACTTTGGATAAATCTCCATGGTCTCTAGGGTACCACCTAACTCAAGAGTTATCTGGCATCATAATTCAGGCATTATTCTCCTGGACGTAATCTGATTGATTCATTTCAGCACCAGATCATAACCTTTTTTCAGAAGTTGCCATCTCAAGTGTGCTATGCATATGGAGGTACAAAAGAAACTGAAGTGTCCACATGCTACATCAGAAGTAGACAACTCATGTCTTGTGGAACATAGCTCCCGGGCCGGGTGATCCCATTCATGATATGGCACAAGTAACCTGGCCTGTGAAGGCACCTGTTAGGGCCTTTTATATTACCAGATGAGCCCCAAAAACTGGAGGCTCAGTATGGATAGACATAGATCACTGAAAGCTTTGTGGGCTTCCTGAAAGAAACACAACTTCCTCTGTGAAACTACAGCAGTGACTGTATGATTGACAGCAATCCCAGGCATGCCCACAGCATGCTTAGATGCAGCTTTTAATCTTGGTATTTTCCACTGTTGTTACAAAACATCTTGTGCCATAATTGTCACCTGTGGCACCAAGTCAGAGCCTGAGATGACAGGATCAGAAACCACAGGATGGACAGTCAGTAGTAAGCAGAAGGCACTAAAGGGAAACTCCAGACTTTTGAGAGAACTTGATATGCATTTTTTTAATAATTTAAAATCATTAAATGACTCCAAGCCTCTCCAGGAATAGGTATGTCCAAAATTTCCATTTGAATCAATCCTTTGAAACACATTGGTACACTGAGGCATGTTAAAATGTTATTTTTTTTTTTTTTTCCTTCAGGGAGAAATGGCTAGAGGGAAAAGAATGCTGCTGAGCGAAGGAAGACAGTCAAGGGCCAGGCTGCGCTGGAAAGCAGTATAACATTCATATAATATTTAGCTGAATTTTCATGCCTGACTTAATTTATTGGTATTCTGAAACGGAGTTACAAGATCTTTTTTTGTTTTCTGTGTTAATATCAATTTTCCATATCTTCTAATTCTGCTCACTAGAATGTTTCTCTCCTCCTCAACACCTATATACCACATTTCTTTGTCTTGTACAGATCTTCTCATATGTCTTTTTTTCTTTATTCCTGCATATGTTTCGGAAGAAAGGAAATATTTGTCCTGAGTCCAAAAAACCTGTCGAAAATAGGTACCGGCACACCGTAGGTTTGACCTATGGTGACCACCATAGGTGACCAGTAAGCCATAAAATAAGATTATTGTGCTTAGCAGAATAACCATCCTCCACTCATATTCCTTTTTCCATTCCTGCAGTGTACTGTCCTGAATACAGGTCAATTGAATCTTGGAATATTTTTCCTCTGAAGCTCATGGGACAGTTCAGTCTGAATTCTTATGGACTTACTCAGCATATAGCCCAGCGAAGTGAGGAAAACCTGTGGTGGTTTCATGCAACAAGAAAAATAGATTAAAAAGAGGGTGCAGGCTGTTATTCCAGTGGCCCAGAGAAAGCTGTTGCTTCTGTTGTTTTTTTTTGAATAACCCCTACCTGCTGTGGTCAATGATGCATTTGCCAGCAGAAATTTGGTCTACCCAAGTAATATTCTAGCACATTTTAGTTCCTCACCTGTTTAAAATCTGCGTCTATATCACTTAGTGAACACTGAATTACTTGCTGCCACTTCCATCACAGTCAGAGGATGTATATACAGACCACAAGTTAAACAAGAAGCTGCACAAATTATATTGCCCAAGGATAGCTATGCAGAGAAAGGCAAGCAAACGGACAAAGTGATCTGTTTTTTATGTGCAATGTATAAAACCCACATATTTTCCACAGACATTTGAAGCAGTCTAGGATACTTCTATAGACTTTTGCTATCCAAATATAAATTATCTTTTTTTTTAGTTGTTTTTATTTTTGGTTCATTCTGTGTTTCAGCTGCATCATTGCTATGACTGCTATATACTGTGTTAATGATAGTTTATATTAGCCTTGAAAAGCTGAGCTCAGTGGCACTGCCTGTCTGTCACTTGTATTGCTCTTGCTCAGATACCCACAGTGCTTGGAACTTACACCTGTCTGATCTCGTTAGTTGAAAGCAGCAGCCACCCAATTGAGGTTACACCTCTTAATGCAATCATCTCATAACAGCTTTGTGTCTCTATTGCAGGGCTTGCCTTATTATATATTAATTTGGTCTCATTTGCTGAAACATATGATCTAACTGTTTTATTGAATCATAAACCTCAATAAACAGGCTTGAGTAAGGAATGCAGAGTAAAATAAATTGCTTTTTGTATTTAATCATAATCTGGAAGTTTTTGGTACTGTGACCTAAAGCAGCTTCCCTCTTGACTTTAGCTCCCAATTGCTTGTGAGGTACTTCATCCTTTTACTTAAACTTATTAATTATTAAAGTTCTTATGCACCTCTTTTCCCCCCTGCAGAGCATCTAGAAATTACCTTGAACTTGAACATACTGACTGCTGTAGGAAGCACAGCAAAGAGCAGTCACATTGCTCTTCTTAATCACTTTTGTGATACTTTTACTCTTTCCCCCATCACCTCATGCTAGCATCACACCCAGAGGTCAGGATGAAGAAAGGCTTAGACAAAACTCAGTTGCCAAGTGGCAAATGGTTTCTCACAGTGCTAAAGCCTCTACTGTCAATTAGCAATTTCAAGACCTGCCTTTCATCCTGCTCCAAGTTATAACCGTAAAAACAGAGGGTTTGAGTTTAATTATATTCCTGCAGCTTTTTTAGAAAAATGTAAAGATTTTGGTTTACTTTTGTCTTGGTAGTTTTGAAAACAGGAAAATCTTTTGCATATTACAATCAAATAAAAGCATGAGCTATATTTCCTGCTGTAATGTCAAACATTTGGAATGACAGATCATTCTGTCCAACTTTAAATGTGTTTGTGGTCTACTTTGCACTCCTCCTCCTCCCTCTTGTCTGACATGCATATCTGAATGAGGAAGAATTCACTGAATTAACCTTTGATAGGTGAGGGTAAACCCTAGGTCTGGGTTTTAGGAGAGATTTGGAAAGAAAACATATCTTAAAAGCCTTTCAGTATCAATAGAGTATATTTTTAGTTTCAGGCCATACACCAGAGGAATTAATTCCATTTTGTTGTACAATATTTTCTGCAGAATCCTACTAGTGTGCTGCACCAGGTGCTGATATTAAATCTATAAACTTGATAGTGAGCCAGTGAAAGCCATTTCAAGCTGATAAATATTTAAAACCACTCTCTCAAAAATTAAGTAATATTGTCTTCAACTTTAAATTCAAAGATCTAGTCTTCTTAAGAACACTCCCTGTGTGTATTTTTCCTTTGAAAACGAAGTGTTACATGCGAAAATACCCAAAATGAATCATGGTGTAAGATTACTGGGAACACTTCATGTCTGTTGAAAAATATTAAAAACCTCCATCCAGACAGGTCTGGCAGTTATCTGTAATGATAAAGAGAGTGAAAGGTGCTTCCTCCCTTACTGGGAACCTCACCCAAGATGATGCTCTTTGTCAGTGAAAATCTTCATGGGGAATCCTGCAGGACCCCAAGACAGGCGGCTACTCCTTCTGAGGCAGCACTTCTACTCAGTTTAGCAGAATGTAGGCCTAGAAGTTTAATTTAGTAGCTTTGACACACACATGTGAAGTTGAGGCTAAAAGACACACGGATTTTTTCCATTTTATCCAGAGTAAAGGGTAGGAGATGTTTTCCATTTATTAAGTAATGTCCTACCTTACTTAAAACTCTTGTAATTGGCATCATGTTGACCATATAAGAAACAAACTGTATAAACACATTTCCTTGTTATGACCGTACTCCCTCACACATAGGAATTCAAGTGCCATATGTCCGTTTCTATTGGCCACAAAGCTGGATACGTCCAAGCACAAGAATGGGAGAAAGAAAACGGAAACTAGAATACCATCTCCTACATCTAAGGCTGCAGAGCCAGACCTGTCAGCAGTGGTTACTGTACCTTCATGGGAAGAGGTGATTAGATACAGATTGAAGGGTCAAATGATCAGCTTTAAAAAGAGAATGAAAGAATCTTTTTTTTAATTGAAATTGTAACTTTCAAGTATTGTAGTTCATGTACAGAATCCCTGGTATTTTAAATGCAAGAAGGGAAAATTTAGCAAGTATACTTGTCCTTGGCTGTTTTCCAAGACATTTCAGCTGTTCCAGTGAATTTAAAATGTGAAATGAATCAAGTATGTGAGAATGGATCTTTCATAAGTTATGATTTTCTTTAAATAATGAAAAAAAATTTAGTTTATACTGGAAAAAACAACTTTCTTTTCCATACAAGTTTTAGGAGCTGTTTCACATTCATACATGTGCGATTGCATGAAGCTACCAGCAGAAATATACACTCTAGCTGATTTTTCCAAATCTCTTTGTTTGGCATCAGTTTTCATCCCAGCATCATGAAATACCTACGAAGATAACAAACTGATTTTCCACATTACTAAAACAAGTTGCCATTAACCCCCTAAATCTGGAGCTCTCCTGCACTCATCGGTGAATTGAAGATGATGACTTTAAAGATAGCTGCAAATTGGACATATCCCAGATGGCTTGTGAGACCTCACTTGCAGTATTGTGTGAATTTATGGTGTCCTCAGCATAAAAACGACATGGAATTGTTGAAAAAGTCCAGAGGAGGGCCATGAGGATGATCATGGGACTGGAGCACCTCCTGTATGAAGATAGGCTGAAAAAGTTGCACGGTTCAGCCTGGAGAAGAGAAGGCTGCATGGAGACCTCATAGCAGCCTTCCAGTTCCTGCACGTGCTGCCTTACCACTCCTCAGTCCACCTCCATTTCCACCATCTCCTCCAACGGCACATCAACCTCCATATCCTCCTCTTCCTCCATCTCCGTCTCAACTTCCATATCCTCCTCCTGCTGTAGCCCCACTTGGGTCCTGCTTACAGCCCCCTCCTCCAGCTCTCGCATGTGTTGGAGCAGCCTAAGGCAAAAGGCAAGCAGAAGAGCGCATTGGTGCTGCCCTGGGCAGCAGAGCAGAGCTGTGGGATGAGGGTCTGGGCACCCGTCCCCCTCTCGCTGCCCGGGCAGAGCCATGGGGCACTGGGGCCCCAGGCACATCCCCAGCAGCAGCTGTGGTCCACGGCTCAATGTCCAGTTGGGAAACTGCAATGAGTTGTGTCTCTCAGGGGTTGGTCTTGGGGCCAAACTTGTTCAACATCCCTGTGACTGACATGGACAGTGGGATTGAGTAGTATTGGTTGGCGGGTGGTGAGCAGTTGTATTCTCTTCCTTTGTTGCTTCCCTTATCATTATTATTATTGGTGGTTGCAGCAGTGGTTTGTGTTATGCCTTAGTTACTGGACTGTTTTTATCTCAGCCCCTGGGATTTACATTCTTTCCATTCTCCTCCCCATCCCTTCAGGAGAGGTTTGGGTGGAAGAGGGGCGAGTGAGCAAGTGCTGCGTGGCTGATTTGACTACTCGGTTTAAACCACAATACTAGATTCAGTTACTCAGCTTTAATTTACAGGTAACTGGACCATATGTATTGTTGGTATAAAAGAAATGTAATGGGGGCCTGGCTGGAATGTCATCTGCGTTAGGGATTGACTGCTTTTTTAAATGTGAACAGCAGACAGGATAAGAAATAGAGGCTTATTTGGTAATTAGCTTGGAAAAATATGTTCTGGTGAGATTATTTAGTTCTGACAAGAGAAATTGTCGAGAAGAACTTAATGGCGATTTGCCAGACCAAATCAGTTGGGGCAAAGAAGTAAATAAGCTGACGAATTAAGTTTTTTATTACACCAATGGAGGATGGAATTCATCTTAAATATTTCTTTAGAATTGTTAGAATTAAGTGTGTAGCTCACTAGCTCTTGAGGAACATAGAGATAACTTTATAATCCTATTGCTGCTCATTTCTGCAGTGGTTATAGTCACTGCATTTTAAAAAAGGAGCAACATAAAATATTTATAGCTAAGGCACCACAGCGGTGATGCTATATGGTTGTAAAAAAAGGCATTTCTATGCCTTACATACTCCTGTCTTCATTACAGATGCTTTCCAGAGTGTGGGAAAAAGGGACACTGAATTCACACCTTTTTTCAAGTTTTTGGAGGCCATAGCCACTGGTGGCCTCATAAATAACATGTTTGGAAAAGTCAGTACATAAATTTGGATGGTTTATTGGTGGAGTGTAAACAAAGTGGAGCTGGGTAGGTGTTGTGGTCTTGTCATTAATTCCGCTTCTATTAGAAGCTCTTGGTTCAAATTTTGTCCAGTCCTCAAGCATGTCAAAGTAGTTACAGTCCTTACAACAAACACTCATGCTGTTGCTTGCATTTCAGAGTTATTGCTGGTGTAACTGTGGAGTCCTGTGAGCATAATAGCCTGACTTTTTATGGTAGTTGTGGACTGGTGCTGAAAAATTCATGTAGTCACATATTGTTTTGATTTTGTATCAATTAATGATGTCCAAAGTGAAATTACTTTGTTTCTCCATTTTTTTTTTTTCTTCCAGGGTTTCCAAGGATTAAGTAGGGACTTAATAATAAAGAAAAACTTTCCATCACTGTAAACTCAAGCAACACTTTCTGTGGAACAGCACAGTCAGAAAAAGCTACAAAATATATGGTAAAAAAAAAAAAAAAAAAAAAAAAAGTGTTCTAGATATATTTCCATGC